>WURT03646578.1:0-19426 GCA_009936505.3 Holothuria glaberrima | reverse complement strand
ATATACATATATATATATATATTGGATGAGCAGTTTTTGTTGCCTTGCTATACCTCTTGTGGCCTGACTATTAAACTGGAAAAAAGATATAGATTACAGCATTAACACACCAGGTTTCAGGTCCTAGTCAGTATTTTTCCCATATGTGTGGATACTATACACTGATCTTGGTTGACCTGAAATAACCTTTGAACTCCATAATATTCATTATGCATCAGCTAGCCATTAAGTATATGAATCACAATGTGCTAAAGCCACTGTTGAGATGTTTGTTCAAACCATTTTCACACTGTCAGCTTCACTGACCTCAGCTGACCTCTTGACAGCAGCTGACCTCTGACCTCATAAAAATTTTCCCTGGGTGTGGCTGATATAAACATCAACTTACCTTACTATCTCTTTCTAACTCGGAGCGTAGCCATTCAAAGTCACTGTATCTTCTTCTCACTGATGACTCTTTCAATTTAAAAACAGGTAAATTTGTCTGCAGAAAGAGAAGACATGGAGAAAAATTTAGAAACACTCTTGTATGTGTCTAGTAGAACCATAGGCTACAGAGAACCTTCTAGTGCGGCACAGTTAGCCCTAAACACTGAAAATAACAAAATTGGAAAAGCATTTCTATAAGTAGTTTTTAGTACTGTTTATCTTATCCAAGATTATATAATTTTAAGTGGTACATGCTGCTTAGAATTGGAACTTGACATGTACATAGTTACATTATAACCGGTGCTGTGGCTGACTGGATAAAGGAGGTGGCATTTGAATCCATGAAGCTTGGCAACCGAGAGGTATGGGATTCAATCCCCAGCCGGGTCAAGGTGGATTTTTCATCCAAGAGCAATCTACAGTTTTCCCATCTGAACTGGCTTTTCAAAAGGAAACCAACTTTGATCTTAATTGTTGAATTGGTTAGCCACCTGATATGGAGTTGTAATCCAGGGGCCTTATAGGCTTCTCCCACATTTGTGGTCACTTAATGTAAAGAACAACTGCCCTTCAAGGCCTGAATTATAAATCTAAATGGAAGTTCACTTTACAGCTAGTAATGAATGGTGGTCCTCTGCTAATGTCAACAATCCAAAGTGGGCTTTAAGTTGTAATACGTTGAGAATGCCATGTCTTATATCACTACAGATACTTCCTTCCAAACCTGCAGTCAACACAAGTGGAAAAGACTTTTAGGCACAAACATTAACTGGAAGCACATAGAATATACTTTTCCTACAGTATGTACTGGTCTCTTTTAAAATCACAATCCCCCAAAAATATGATACCACAAACGCTCCGCTTGGCTCCAGTCTCAGCCAGTCCTATTAATACAATGCAACTGATCACATTGATCTTATCTACCAACTTCTCCCCTACAATTCGTCCCTTGTCAAATCCAACCATCTTCAACTGAAAATACTTCTGTATTGTCAGGATTTCCAGCCATTTCCATCAATTTTAATATCCAGCTATCAGATTTTTTTTTTTTTTAAGGAATCTAGGTTCAGCAAGAGTAGCTTCCCCCACCCCCTCTTACAGGCTGGGTGACTAACAGTCACAGCCTTAGTTTTAAGTGTCACACTGTAATTTAGTAAAATATTTTGTGAACTGTACAAGGCACAGTTTACATCATACAAATTCAGATGCATGTTTTAAAAGCATCCACAGTTACTGGGTGGTGCAGGAAAGCACAGTATGTTTTCAATTGCTGCTTGTCACTTTTAAGTTCTTGTTGTTACCTCATATTTTGCATTAAAGTTTCTAGCTTAAGCCTCAATTATTCATGCCAACAATGTTGCTCCTAGTCTTACAACAGTAGTGAATACTTTTGTGCCCTTCATCAAAGCAAGGTGATGAGAGGAGTCTTGGTGGAATTTTATCAAGATGGAAAACATGCCGGGTTGTGCGAAAGGAACATATCCTGGGATGCAAGAAATATAATTCCCTTTACTTTGTTATCTAAAATCAGTGCCATTCCAAAATATTACTTTTTGAGCTAAGAGGTGGTTGGCATTTTTGAATGATAGTTGAGGAACAGAAGAGGCACATCACTGGAAGTCGAGGGTAATGTGCTTAGCCATGTAACCTAAGGCATGGTCCACTGCTTTGCTTTACAAATTTATAAGTCATTGACAAGCAGAGTGTCTTACAAACTTTTAAGTATGAACTTACCACTTTCTTGTTGATCAAAGAAGAAAACCTAATTCACAAAGAACATTATATAAAAATTTTGGGGTGAAGAGGCAGTGCTTCAACTTTTGCAAAAGTTTCCCAAATTGGGAAATTTCATTGTTGTTTGGAAAAATTTGGGAAGGAAAACAATTTTGGGATTTTGAAAATTCAGGAGTTTCAACTGGTAATAATTTTAATTCAAATCAGGTTGACAAGGCTTGTTTTAACTTTTCCTTTTACAGGCAAGTTAGATCTGATTTACCTATGCTTTCCTGTTCAACTAAGATAAAATTACAAAATATCATACCAAAAAACTGCTTGGAAATTTCAGGAAATAATCAAGTTTTGGAACATTTTACTTGTTATTGCAGGAAATCTATTCCTAAGCGATGAAAGCACTCCAACAAGTCTGCCCTTAAGATAGGGGAAGCTGTGTTACCAATACAGAGCCAAAAACAACTGCATTTTTTTTTTTCAATGTGTCCTGCTATATATAGCCCAAGCTATAAATACATTGTGTATGAAATAAATAATTTGCAGGCTTCTTTAGGTAGGCCTTTTTGCTAAAAATTTGTTTGGTCCTAGAAGAAAAAGCTAGGTCACCATTGACTTGCATACAATTCTTTCTTCGTCCTGATAATGTTTTACTCAACACTGCAGAAAAGCGATTTCACTGAATGTAGAGGGTGAGGCTCGTTTTCTAGCAAACAACTTTTCAGAGGTATTCTGAGTGGGTTAACCATTGTGCCTGTTGTTCATGGTTTTGAGGGCTATCTATTAAGTCTAAAAACATCCCTCAGCAGGACACATTGAAAGACTTGACCTCCTCCAAAAAGGGGCCATCTAAATCGTAAGAAAAAACTTTGTACTGCTCTTTCTTGGCTCCAAATAAACTGGATCCATGGCAACTCATCATGAACCTCAAGTCCCTGAACAACGAGTACATCAAGCCTGCCAGGTTCCCCATGGGAAATCTCACACCAGGTCATACCAGCCCTTTGCCATTACGCATGGGCATGCTCCATCGATCTTAAGTACCTGTATCTACACATGCTAAATTCCCTCCTAGCTTTCCCCTACAGGAACACAGACTACTGCTCCTTAGCCCTACCCTCAGCCTGTCAATGGCCTCCGAGGGTCTTCACCAGGATAACTCAGCAATCTTGGCTTACCCCTGCAGCAAGGGTATTTAGGTCTACTCATAACGGGATGGAGGACTGGCTCATCTTTGCAGAAAGCTTTCCAGAGAGAGAAAGTCAGGTGCATCTGGACTGAGAGCATAGCAAATGAGGAATGAGCTGGGAGTTGGAAAGACAATAGCACCACCTGTGCTTAGAGTCTGATAGATAGGAATTGTAGGGCAATTAGGGCAATACACATACAAATAGCAGGTAAGTAGGAGTGAAATTTATAGATGAAAGTTATAACAACAGATCCCCTCTCCATTTTGTCCATGAACTGTCATTTACTGTAAGTCATGGCCTTAAAACTTTTCAGACTTTTTCTGACACACTCCTTCCCATTTTTGACCATTAAGCTGTCATTATTTTTTTTTTTTTCTTTTTTGTATTTTTCTTGATTATAATTATTTTCTTTCACTCTCTTATATCTTTCTGCAATTTTTGATTGTATCATCTTTTACTTGTGTACAGATAAACCAAAACGAATCAATATAGTTCAAGTTTGCTAAAGTGAATATAAAACCTCACCAAGGCCACATTACAAGCTTGCCCTATAGGAGCCAGACTGGCAAGTTTTTCACTTTGCAAGCATGTCTTAAGATTTTAGCAATATGTAACTCAATCTTACAGAAATCTGCATGATTAATTACAATTAGCATACATACCCACCCAACTAAGTTACAGGTGCAGTGCCAAGTATTTTACATTGTTTGTATGTACATGTAAGGATATAGGACTAACTGTGAGAGTTCCTTACAGAGGCAATTTTATACATGTGTGTAGTCAGATATGGATTTTGGCGCTGTTTTGTGTAGCCAGGTTCTAAATCACATATAACATAACAAGATGAAGGGCAAAGGAGGGCAAAGCCCCTAAGATGCCCTGTAATGCAGACCCAAAACTAAACCCAAACCAACCTAATACCCAACAAAGCCCAGCATCATCAGATTCTGCCACAGTCACAATAAAACTTATCAATGCTACCTTTGAAGCTATTGACCAAAGTGGAGTTAACAACCCATTCGGGCAGACTATTCCACTCATTGACCACTGTATGAGAGAAGCCGAACTTTCTAATATCAAGCCTGGAGAAACATTTCACCAGCTTCTTACAATGGCCACGAACACGGGAATATGCATAAACCTTTAAGTAGTAACAATTAGCCAGAGAATTCCTACCAGAAAGGAATTTGAAAACCTGCAGCATATCCCCCTTAATCCTTCTTAACTCAAAGTAGTAAGTCCCAGACATTTGAGCCTATCAGGATAAGGGAGATCACGCACCTCGGGAATAAGCCGAGTAGCCCTCCTCTGAACCTGCTCTAAAAGAAACTTGTCCTTTTCATAAAAGGGACTCCAGGCCTGCACAGCATAATCAAGATGTGGCCTAACCAACTGCTTATACAGATTCAACACATTATCTTTACTAAAATTACTAAAATTCCTCTTGATCAATCCTAACACACTATTAGCCCTGGCAGCAGCAGCTGAAAACTGCTTACAGTAGAAGCCTTCAGATCACTTGTAATGACAACACCGAGGTCTTCTTCTGAAGGCACATTACTCAAAATACTACCAGTATGAGTTAGATGTGCAGGCCAAATCTTGTATGCTCATGGCAAACTTTTCAGTCTGGTCTGGGAGCATTAACTGGGAGTGGGTGACTGTTTTAAACAGTGGACTGGTTGGTTGGTAACAATCTAAATGATATCTAACTCTCTCCTAGAATTAGCTACCCAACCACGAGCCTGAGATAAGGAAAAAGGTGATAAAAAGCACACCACAGGGAATAATATAGTGTTCAACATTTGCATAACAAGTTTTAGGTTTCTGGGGTTCTTTATTATGAAGTAATTGAATAATGGAATACCCTATTGTTGTATGTACAAAATCTGCTACACAACTTTGCATTTGTGTAGCAATTTGTTCATCTTGTGGCTTGTGTAGCAAAATGGGATGTGACACCGGTTAAAGTATTCCCTGCATCAATCAACAGTTACTACAGGGGTATAGGCTTTCATTATAGGCATGACCCAAGGTCCCATGGAAAAGATGAAACACATCACTTTAAAATAGCTTGAAAAGAAATTTAGCAGAAGAGCTTTTAAAATCTACAGTATGAATAATCACACAAAATTTTTACTTCAAATGTGTCTGTGTGAAGCTTTTCCTGTACAGGACCACTGAATTCAACCGAGTCCTTGAACAAGACCGTGCACTACATTATAATGACAGAACCTACTACTCCATACAATGAGGTAAAGCAAAAAAATATGTAGCATTTTATACTACTTAACTGTGTGTTTTCGTGGCTTAGAATGCAATAAGAATACATTGGAAAATCCCTTGCACGAACTGTCAAATCTATAGGCTATAGCTGCCAACCTGATAGAGCTGCATTTTACAATTTTCTAAAATGTTTGAAGATGTACCTGGACATGTTCACGGCACAGGATTAATTCATGCGAAGGCTTTCAACTTTTCATTTTCATATGATGTTATTCGAGTCATTTGTAGTGGCTACTTCCAGAACTCGCGCTAAGAGAAGCCTGCCCTCTGCTTCCGGTGATATTCTCAGAAACTTAGAGGCAGGGTTAGGGCCAGCACAAAAATTTAAGGGAAAAGTCCCCCCTTGGTCTAAAATTTTGAGGGGGATCTGTGACTTTTTTTTTGGGGGGGGGGGAATTCTAGCCAAGTCACATCGTAGAAAAAAAAAATTGATACGTACCTGCCAGGGAACAAACCAAAAGTGGCATAAGCATATCCCACCACACCCACCCACCCCCACTTCATCCTACATTTCCAAGTTGGCCAAAGGTTAGCCTTTTCACGATTTATAACATTACAGGTATGTTACCTGTAACTAGACACCATCACAACTAGGCCTTGGTTATCAGCACTTGCAGTCATGATTGATTCTTCAGGAAAGCTCATGTCTTCTGCACTGATTATTTGTAGGGACAAGGCATCTAGTGCACTTTCATTTCAAATACTGTACTTGAGGTCCCACAGTCTATAGACTAGTCTAGAGTGTGTAAATTCACCAAATAAACTTGTACTGGCTACAGCTAAAAGATAACACACTCTCTTCAAGCATCTCCACTCTTTCTTATGGTCAATGACAAGGTTTCGTTAATTTAGCATGCGCCTAAAATTGTGAGATCGTGGTCCCAAAAGTTCAAGCCTCCGATCGTTTAAATCGTTTCAAATGGCGATGCCACTGTTGTACACACTATAGACCTGTGTATGACTGCAGTATTAGCAGCAAGCCCCATCATCAAATCGACAGGATATTCAAAATTATGAAGTTGGCATTCATTTCACAAAATATGTATTAGGCATGTGTAAAATACTGTAACTAAGCCCTTAACAACATTTTCAAGAACTTTACTTCGCTAGTTTTGACTTACTATACTTTTTTCTTTAGAGCTACTTGCACCAGGTCACACGCCATCCTAAAGTTATGTATATATTGATACATGCACAGCCTAGCCTAACGTTAGTCTTAAGTCACCTTGAAAGCAGCAGCAACCAAACTATACGGAGAGTTTATGTTGTACCATCAACGGTACAAGCTCTATGAGCACAACGTAACTATTGTATAAAGAATATGTTGTGTGCATCAGAGCACACAACAAAAGTCCATGGGATTTTCGTAAGGAAAGTACATCCACACATGCTTTAGTCAGTGCATTACTGCACTGACTTAGTGTGTGCAGTTTGTGAGCAGAAATTATTCTGAATGCGAGGCATAAAGCACAGACATTTGCAGAATGAGTCCATACCAAAATCTGTGCGGGAATTCCCCCTCAACAAGTTTCTTTGTGAGGGAACTGACAACCTCTGTGCGCGATTCCCACAATCTCGGGCCAATCGCCAACCCTGCTTAGGGGGCCAAGTTTTCAATGCAACCCTTTGCTACTGACGAATGACTAATTACTTAATCATCCGAAAATTCTCTCCATGTTCTGACTGCATGGTCAAGTGGTTAGAACATCTGACTCAGGGTTTGCATTTTGCACCAAAACGGGCATTTTTTACATCGTCGGAAATTTTATTTACAACCAAAAATACAATTTAGTCGTAAATATAAATCTTGACTTGCCAATCTTTACGACAGAAAATTCACCTCACTAAACCCTCACCTGCTGAATGATAATATTGTTCATATTACGCATCTACTAGTTCACCGTAATGATAAAAAAAATCTAAAATCGGTAGGCCTAACGTTACAAGTCTGCATTATCTGCAACATACGTCGCATCGAGGGCAGGATCTACCGCGCTGCTGTACATGGGTTATTCTAGTACTAATACTACAGTAGACTTATGTTAGACCGAGGAGTGCTCACAACAAATTCTTCGTATCGTGGTAGGCATTGCTTATTTAATCATTTACGCCAGAAATTTTAAAAATTATGACGCCAAATTCTGAATGGTCGTAAAAAAAATATCACGAAAAATTACGACGACTTTTTCAGAGAAATGCAAACCCTGATCTGACTGGCAGCCAGAAGTTTGGGGCTTCGAATCCTGGCCGGGTCATACCAAAGACTTTAAAAATAGAACCTACTGCCATTATGCTTGGTGCTCAGCATAAGCAATGGAGAAGGAAAAACAAGCCAGTGGGCCACAACTGGAAAAAGGGGAGTGGCTGGCCCGACATAAACCAGTTGGTTAGAAACTGAGCCGTAAAACCTCATCTAACTAACTCTCCACGTTCTCGGATGAACGAAGGAATCACCAGACACGCTCTCGACTCTCCAATGACTATAGGTATGAGCCACCATCAACTTTAGTGTTTGATATATTTTTCTTGGATTTAAATCGATTATTTAATTATCGAACATCCCGAAGTGCCTAAGCATCTCTTATCAGTGTTAGCAAATTGTATTTCATATCAGCGAGTGACTACTCATATAATTCACTTCAAGGAACACTTTCTTTCGACTTTTCTTTTTGTCAAAGCCACGTGGTTAGTGACAGGAAAGCTTGAAAGTTATATTCAGTTCGCTATCTTTGAAATTTATCTACTAAACCCATTTAGTTATTATTTGGAATCACGACCCGGACTGGATATATCGACTACAGATTTAGCAAGTTTGACTATTCACACGAACTTTAGATTTGCTTTTGGTGAGTACATTTCTAATTTCCTTATTTGATCTGTGTCCTACCCTACTCTCCTAAACATTCCATTTATCTAAAAACATCCTGGCAATGCAGTAATATGCTTTATAACAAGAAAATTCAGGCCAGTTTTATTGACTAATTTGCTAAACAAGTGCCACCATTTGGTACAACTATAGTATACAGGGCCACTCTTGACCACCATCTAGCATCCAGATGTGCAGATGTGATGTGACACTGTTTATCTTGCACCCTTAACTTTGACTACGTATCCGAGTATCCACTACAGAATAATGCTTGTGGTCTTAGTAAGGAAGGACAACAATGAGTCGATCTCAAGTTAAATTATTACCTGCTGTATTCATATTCCCAATTTGTTATTATCCTACAGCCCAAACTTTGACCCCGCATCCGAGCATCTGCTCATTAACACAAAAAGGTTGGAATTGAAGTTTTCTTTTTTTGTTCTAAAAATTATTAACTTGGCATCCCAGCATTTCAACCCTGCAGGGCAGATGCATGGAGTGGAAAATTCAAAAGCCCGACATGTTACAGGCGGAGAGTTTACATGACTGAGCATCTACACATCTGGATGCCCAGATACATTTAAGTGCATGGCCTTGTATTCTTTACTCTTTAGTTACTCCCATCATTTTGAGTGTTGACACTCCTTTAATTCAAAATATTTTGAAAGAGGGAGAGGAAACCCCTCCTCTTTGGCCTACTACCTTAAGGCTTAAGCTTTGTTATACCCCTCCCCCCCCCCCAGGCCAGCAGTATGTACTCAAACTGACAAGTGGCAGATCAGGGGGGACTCGCACTTTGCCTCTTGTGGAAGGTATGAAATCCTGAGCAGAACCCTCAGTTGCTAACAGTTGGCCACAGTTTAATAAATAATATACTATTACTTGGCCTTGGTTGGTAGTACTAAGGGTAGCCGTACTAGCCTAAGTAACTTAATGTAACTTTAAGTAGGGCCTAGGCCTACCTACGGCTAAACTGTTACTGTTAGTCGTTTGACTGTGTGTACTGACACTGTACAACAGAGTACTAGATAGCCTAGCGTTACAACACGTGAACACAGAAATGTATTTCCATTCGATAGCCTAACATTGGGGGTGTTACTAAATTGAACACAGCTTCACCTTCATTCGCACTTCATAATCTGTGTATCTTTTCTTGCCGATGCCATGTGTCTCTGGATTTGATATATCTATTTCTAGAAAGTTCGCAGGTGCAGCATACGCATCGTCAAGAGTTTGTTTTGGAACCTTGAGACGCCTTGTGTCGGCAGAGGCGTTTTCTTCACGGTCGACCATGGTGCTGACTTGTTGTCCTGTGCATGCAAAAGCTCTGAACTCGTTTGAAACGGTGTAACATGCGTGGAAAATATCACCGTTTCAGTTAAGATAAGGTTTTATGAGTGAATGAACTGAATTGATCAACGGGACACGGCTCGGCGCAATGGACTGACCCACCGTGCAGGGAGTTGTCCAGAGCGAGACGGTGAATGTCCCAATTCCTTCACAAAAAGAGAAAACAAAGAAAAAAGTGTGACAAATGCGGGGGGGGGGGGCGTACGCGTTCTGCTGGCAACTAAAACTGAAAAAATATTGAGGGCAAATCACGGACTTCGCATATTTATAAGAAGTACGTGGGGCAAATCGAAAAGCCGAGGGCTAGCCTACAATCTTATTTGGGGGCCGTGCGACCACCCGACGGCCCATCATAAGACGATCTCTACCTGGTCCTTGAAACGCGAAACACAATTGTCTATTTTAGTGGAATTCTCTTGGCCAGGACATTGAAATTCTCCTTCACTAAAGGTTTTCAAACGCAGATCAACACATTTCCTTCTAAAGAGCAAACCGGCAAATTTACCACTACATAGCTTTTCTTTTCTTTTTACTTTCTTCTTATTTTTACTTCCTTTGTTCTTTTCTAATTCTATTCGTTTTCCTAAAAATTCTTCAGATTCTTGTTTTATTTTCTCCTTCTGAAACGAGGCGATGGGACAAGACCAGAAAAACTTATTTCTGGAAGTTCCTCGAATCTACTTCACTGGATTATTCAACAGGGGCCAAACATAAAGGATCAAGTAAGCAAAGGAGGCCGAGGGCCGAACCGGGGAGGGGGTCAAATATATTGCTGTATCAGGGGCGGATCCAGGTTTTACTGTAAGGGGGGGGGGTTGACGATGGCTAAGTGATGGCCATTCGGGGGGTCTAAGGGGAAGGGACGTGCCCCCTATGGAAAATTTTGGTTCTCAGGATGGGGTCTATATGCAAAATGGTGCTATCATTTTCCATTTTTCCAGCATCATTGTTCATGCACTAGAAATAGCATTTTTTGTGGAGCGGGAGACTACAGCAAATATGTAGGCTTATTTCAAAATTTTGTCATCCATGCCATGCCCCTTTGATTGGAATGCTAAAATTTGCAAGAATGTTGATCCTAGTTGGGCGATACCGTAAGTCAGTGATGGCCGTACTAGGGGTAAGGTCTAAGGGGAAGGTGTGTCCCTCTCCACGTTTAAAAATATTGCTCTCGGGAATTGGCTTAGATCAGTTGCGCCGAAAGGCTGGTGATTGGAGGGACACCACAGATGACGTCGTAATGCCACCCAGCCCAAGTCTGTGTAAAATTATTTTTGTAAGCTCCCCACGATTGCATACAGCAGTGGAGGATCCCACTTTGTCACTTCATAAAGATGCCGTCCTGGGGGAGGGGTTTAAGGGGAGGGTGTGTCCCCTTCTCCTTTGAGAATTTTTTGTTAATTTAAGGTTACCTATAGATGCAAAATGGGTGCTGCTATCGTTTAAGATATTTTTGAAACTGAGTCAGATATGGCTGGAAAATGTCCATAATTTAATAAATTGTAATTTCGGTTAGATGAAAGAGGAGAGTATGTTGTATAAGAGAAGGGCATGTTGTCAACAATCCTCTTGAATTTCTGGAGATAAACTCAGTAAAATCATCCAGAGTATGATGCGATGGTCGTGGTTGCTCCCCGTTTTAACCTCGAAAGATTAAAACCAAGTACAGTACTAGAACTGGAAACTTTTTAACTTTGACAAGAGTTTCATTCTTTTTTCGGCCACAATGACTCCCCACCCTCCCTGCAACTTAGGCCTAATTTGACGAAGGTAAATTTGTCTCAACCCTGTTTTGTTCATAACGAATATTTATGACTGTTTGTACATGACAGATACAACAGCGGACTTACTCCCTGGAACGTAAAATTTAGACTAAGAGCCCTTGTCAAATTAATTGGGCCACCATAACATTTCTTTGGCGACGGAAACAATTTTCGTACGAGCATGCACTTTCCTGAGACCGTCTAGCAGTCACCTGACCGGAAGAATGATCTACACGGCATCTCGGGCTGAAGAAAAGAAGCCATAATTCGGTACCATAATTATTTGAATTATTTGTTCCTTCTTCAACCTGAGGCGGGCTGAAAAGATGAAAATTCCCCCCTTTTTGTCATGATGTTTTGCACTGACTCAACTTTCAGATATGACTGAGCTGTTGCATGTTTCAATTGAAAAAAATACTTAACTACCATGACCAAAACGTTAACAAGAAGGCAATTCACGGAGTCTCATCTCCCTGCACATTCGCTACATTACATACTTTGGTTTAAAGAATTTTGTTATAAACTGATAAGCAAATGATGACAAAAGACCCCTTTTAAATTTAGGTCATTTAATCTTCGATAGAGAGACTATTTAAAATGATGTCTCATCACTCTCTAAACACTGTGGTTTTGTGATCTTTTTAATAAACTGATATGCAAACAATGTGTCAAAACCAATTTTAGCTCATTCTTCTCTTTGACGTCTCTTCCCCCTCACTCTACATTTTTGACTGGGGAAGCTTTAGCCCCCCCCCCCAGCCTCTCTCTTCCTACGTCTTTGCTAAATTGATGTCAAGTCAAGTTATTGAATCTTAAGAAAGGCCTACATGAGCCAACTAAAGCGTGGGAGATAGCAACTCTACTGGAGTCATGACTCGATACAACCCCCGCTGGTTTCACGTGCATGTACAGATGTAGGTAGACGCTGAATTGCAGTGACAAATTTATGTTTTAGAGCAGGGTTTTCCAACCTTTTTCTGGAGGCGACCCCATTCCAGGAATCAGTATCATACCGAGACCCCAATTAACAGCGGTGCACCCACGATTTTGGACTAGGGGCTGAGGGAAGACTATCTAAGCGGAGCGCCACCATCAGTTGGTGCGGCACGCACAAGAATTTTTCGGATAAAAATACCCCCTAGATCGCCGGAAATTGTCCTTCCTGGCTCAGGCTTCGGAAGTAAGCTCCTGGAAATGGTATTGTCAGTATTTTCTTGAATGGAAAACCCTTCTCCTTAACGTTATTGGCAAATTGTCAAAATATGGTCAAATTTAGCAATGAGAGTTTTATTACGGGAAATGTTTCCCCGCGGAATACATGGGCGATACATTAAGTACTAATAACTGGCATTTGGAGACTTCTTGCAACTTTTTCGGTATACAAAAGTCTGATTAAATCTGTACATTTTTTGATTGTTAGTTTGTTACGTTTTATTAAAGAACAATTCGCTCCCGGGCCCCTTACCTCTGTTGAAAACTATAGCAAATACATTTTTATTTAATAAAAAAACCACTGAACCGGGGAAGGGGGGGCTAAAGTCCCTTGAGCCTCCCCCTTGAGTGTGCCACTGCCAATTAATATACCCCCCCCCCAAAAAAAAATCACAGGCCTATTCACCTCCGCCTATACTGTTTCCAGTGATTGCATTTGACTTCACCGTAAGTCACGTAAGCAATGTGCTTAGTTAGTCTGTCGTCTCTAGCAATACAGAATTGCTGGATAAGTGATATTTACTATTTTGCATTAGGGAGTGACAAATTTTCAAATATTTTCGAACTAGTTCGCGACCCCACGATAAGTGCTACGTGACCCCAATTGGGGTCGCGACCCCAAGGTTGGGAAACCACTTTTCAGAGCAAAAATTTTTTATTCACAACGTTTGGGATCAGGGTGACCATGTGCGGGACAGCAGGCTATGTTGATCTCCCCGTAGGGGAAGTTTTCCAACCTTGTCCGGACATTTAGTGAATACGATAAAATATGTTATTCCATACGGACGGTATGCCTGTTTTTGTTCTCAAGGAAGGCAGATTTTTCTATAAACCCTTAAAATTTGTCGCGCTACGCGCTTTAAAGTTCCGTTGTTTCCATTTCTTACAAATTTCTGTTCCTCATAGCTGAAAAGTAACAACCCCCTCTACAGAGTAACCTATAGATAACTTACAGTTTTCTAAGAGTTGTTCTTGTTTATTAATCGTACAGTACGGTAAAGGACTCCCGGGGTGGCATTTTTACCATCATCAGGCAGACGGTGCAAAGTATGTTATCAATGATTTCCTGGACCAGCCACCCTGACAATCATATACTTTAATCTTAATGTGAAACACTCAATTTTGCGCTCTTTGCCCGCCACTAAATCAGCACTTAACTTCCTTCATCAGTTATATACAAATATTGTGTACAATACTTCGGTCATTTATGAAGATTTTCTTACTAGTCCCCTCTTGACACACTCTCACCAGCTTTTCCGTATAACCCATCGCTTCTGTCTGGGCTCTGGTTGTTGCTTCGTCAGACAATATTGCACCCTGTTGTACAAATTCTTACGCCGCACCTGTTTAGGATACCAAAGTTTCTCCCTACTCGCGCCTCCGTCACGCAGGGTAGACGCAGAAACGCAGCCTGTGACACTCAGAGTGCGATATCCTGTAAGTTAAAACATTTGAGATGCTAACTTTTCTCCATGCTTCGCGCCGCACATGGGGAAGATTCATAACTATGTAGTGACAAATTCGTGTTTTTCTTATGTTTAAAGTTCCCAAAGTGACGCCGAGGTTGACATTAGTTGTGCATGTGTAGTATACACAGGCGTACGGGACTCTTCCAGTTTGGGGGCAGAAAATTTTTGCATATTTTTCGGCATTCGATCAAAATTCGGGAACTCAGTAGAAAATTCGGGCAATCTTTTCACATTTTCTTCATTTCTGCCGGAATTTCACCTATTCTGTGCCCGAATTTATGTCGTTTCCTGACCGAATTTTCGACCTTAAATTTTTTTTTTTTTGGGGGGGGGAGCAGTCTGCCCAAACTCCGTCTCGTACCCATAGTAGCTTAAATGGTTTTCGAAGGAACATTCCTTGATGCGACACTGCTGATATGATTTCACACCCAGTTGCTGTCAAAGTGGTCTACAAACAGTGTCAGCGATACGGGGGTATTTCCCCTCCATATTGCCCCTCCCTCTCTTTCCCCGGGCCAAATAAATGTAGTACTAGAAATGTAGGCTGATATTTTGTGGAAGGAAACGCCTCCAAAACAATGTGCTAAACTGCTTTGAAAAAAACAAAACAATACTCTGGGAGCGCTTTACGCGCATCCGTCACCGGTACTTGGCACAAGTAACAGATTAGGCCTACATCCTGCATGAGACCTTGAATGGTCTGTTCCACGCCCAGATACAACCCAGGCCTACAATCATCCGTCCTTCCCACTCGCAATTACCTACGTCAACCACAGTTCTCCACAGGCTGTTAGGGGATATTCCTTCCAACCCCCCTCACGACATCGCTGCTTCACGATTCAATCGTGCCTCTAGCACTCAGTGGAAGGGCCCGTATTAAAATCCTGCATCCCCTTGCCACTTCTTAGAATCCCCGCCCCATACGACATTTATTTCCACTGTACGTAATTGCCTATAGAATAGTTTGAACAACTTCGTTATGTTGATGTATCTGATCGGTTGTCGAACACTTTTGAAATAGCCTATAATTCTATAGCCACTGTATGGTCAGCAGACTCAGGTTAGCATAGGTCTCCGTAGTATCACTCGTTATGAATACGTAAAAGCATGTTGCATACTGCAGGCCCGTAGCCAGGGGGTTCAGGGGGTTCGCATGAGCCCCCTCCCAGATTTATTTTTTATATTTTTATTATTAATGGAGTTTTGGCGTTTTTCAGGGCAAAATATCAATTCCGCTGGTTTAGCCAATGTAAGCCGTATGGGTAGCTGTTTTGTTTCAGTGCAACACAATTCCCTAGAGCCCCATCGACTTGTACAGTAACTCTCATACAGCCACACACTAACTCTCCAGGGAATAAAGAAAACATTGATACAAGGTAATATACCTTCCATTTAGGCCCAAATTAGGCACATGAAATTTAATCATGCCCATGCTTTTTCAGGAAAACACAAACATATTTTTGGTGTATTTCTCTTTTTCACTTTTGACACTTCAACAATATCATTGTAGGATAAATTTGCCCTGCCAATGGGTACCTCTTTTACTCCGTTGTTGGCCCTCTTTTACAATTTTTGTGGCTAAACATTTTTTTTATGTTTTCATGAAATGTCCAAAAATTCCAACTGAGATGTTCACCAGATCGCTCAATTTAGATGTAAAAATTGCAAAAACTCCCTGGGGTAGGAGGGGAGAACCACACCCTCTCCCCGCTCGGTCGCTCCGCTTCGCGCCCTGAAGAAAATACCGAACCCCAGTGGCGGCGATGAAGAATGAAAAAGTGGGGGGGCAAAGGTATGTTCAGCCCCCAATATTTTTCAAGTGCTCCAAGAAGCGGGGGCTGAACATATCCTTGCTTAGAACACTCGGGAAGTGCCGTTCCCGGCCATCTGAGGGTTTGCAAAGCCGAAAATTTTGTGGTAGGCTCCGCGCCAACCGATGGTGGCGCTCCGCTTATATAGTCCTGCCGCGCGTGACGAACCCCCCCCCCCCAGGTAAAAGCTGGCTACGGGCCTGCATACTGCAACTAAGTGTCAAAAGGAACAGATAACGGGAAAATTAAAAATAGCTGCTAGATGGTCATTAATAGATACCGTAGAAACATCGTAGTGTTTCAAATATTCGGCAATTAAAGATTTTATTCTTTGATGCTTTTGTAAATTCATAGAGTTGGTAATAATACTCATGATTCATAACTTCATGCAGTGGCTTTTTCTTTTTCATTCAAGAGGGTAAAATAAAATAAATCTTAAAGCCATTTTGCGTACCTATATCACGGTAGGTCTTATTGTATAACAGTAATTGCAAACCGTAACATTAGGTCCAAACTTGGCGGGTTCGCGTACCACAAGTACGTTTTTGTAACACAGACACTCGGTCTAATTTCTACGGTATCTTATACTGGCCAAAATGGCGTTTACAAATACATTCCGGGCCTTTCTGTTGAAAAAAGTGCGAAAGATAGATAGCATTCTGTATTTTCCACCTCCATGAATGTAAAATGCGGGCTCGGCGGGGGACAAGGGGCTGCACTTTTCCAGTATGCTCCAATTTGTCCCCAGTTGATCCATAGGCCTAGTGTTTATGAGCAGAGCAAACTGACATGAGAGTGACAAACTGTGGGGAATTTTAAAATTATGCATGGATATTGCTGAATCTGTTAAAAGACCGAAATAAACATTTTAAACCAGAAAGTCCAAGGCTAAGTGATTCCTTCCCGAAATGAGATGCTTTGTTACACTGAGGTTTATCCTCAAACTCCTTCTAGATGTATCATGTTCTACGACGTTTTAACAGGGGACATCACATGAGCGAAAAAACTACAGAAAGAGAAAGTGTTGTGAATGGGATCCGATTAAGGACAGTCTGTGTGAGAAAACTGAGTACTTTCTACATCGACATCAACGGTAGTACGAGTGATATATAATAATCTTATAGGCACAACATCCTTCACACGTGGTCATAATTAGAATTACCAATTACTATAACGGTAATTCTTATGAAAAAACATAATGTTCTTTTCTTCAATTTTATCTTTCTAATGGCACTGGCGTAAAGATTCAGCCGAAACTTTTCTGTGGTCACTGACCGACATAATTCGAAGGTGCCGCCCACCGTCTTTTAAGTTTACAAGGTTCTCATAGTTTTACCTCTAGTGACATTAGATGACCTTTGACCTCCTGCAAAACCATGGGTTTTCTCTCTCCCTCTCTCCCCTATGCTAAAGCATACTTCAGCTCCCCTCCACTTTCCAAGCACGAAAACCCGTTATTCGTCTCTTCTGTAAAGAATGTCAAAAATTTGCAGTATTTTACCTTAGAATTTGTCCTAAATAATGCACCAGATTGCATCTAAGGATCCTCAAATATCAAAAAATTTTCCAAAGGGCTAAAGAATGTCAAAAATGTGCAGTAATTTACCTTTAAATTTGTCCAAAATAATGCACCAACTTGCATCTTGGGACCCACAAATATCACAAAATTTTCAAAGGACTAAAAAATGTTGAAATTTTGCAGTAATTTACCTTAAAATTTTCCAAAACGATGCACCAAATTGCAACTTAGGACCCTAAAATATCAAAAAAATTTTCCAAAGTACTAAAAAATGTCAAAAATGTGCATTAATTTACCTTAAAAAATTTCCAAAATGATGCAAATTTTCCAAAGGGGAGGGGGACACCCCCCAGGACGGCGATCCGAAACAAGATTCAGCCCGCCAGTCTTGAACAGCTTCCTACGCCTATGGTTTGTGGGCGCATGGTTTTCGCTTTATGTGGTATTCGGGGTCTGGCTAAACTGGATTTGTGATGTTCATACTATTACACACCCAGTGAATACTTTTCTTTGGTGGGGCACACCCCTTACTTTCATCGTAAATCATCAGTTTATGGGATTGACGTTTATGAGCAAAAAAGCATTTTTCCCCAAATTTACATATTTTAGAGGACACTTGTAGCTGCAGATATATTTTCACGGCTAAACGCGTTTCTGGAAGCTGAGTGTCATAGATAGCAGGAGGAGAAAATATGTTTTA
Source organism: Holothuria glaberrima (assembly GCA_009936505.3). Lineage (NCBI taxonomy): Eukaryota > Metazoa > Echinodermata > Holothuroidea > Aspidochirotida > Holothuriidae > Holothuria > Holothuria glaberrima. Next base: position 1,103 of record WURT03646578.1, on the reverse strand, counting down.
TTTGAATCTATAGTTTTGTCGTAGTCGCACGGGTGTGGGCATGAAATGGCGCATTATTTGGGGGAAATTCCCCAAATGATAATGTCACAAACTTTCAAAAACGTCAAATATCATGTATTTCGAATAAAAATCGGCATTTCATGATTTGTTATTACCCAGATATATCTTTCGAAGCATAACCAATTAAGCTTACCTTAATTGGAACAATTTTAGAAATTTTGGTATAAAATGAGCAAATGATCGGTTTTGTGTACAGAACTTTTCGATATGTCTTCAGTAGAAATACGGTATTGTTTAGGGTCTTCGGTTTGTGACCTATGGTTACCTCAAATGACCTCCGACCTCCACTGAAAAGTGTGGTTCTTCCTTCCAATATGATAAATCTATCTACCAAGTATGAAAAGTGTCCATCATTGCTATCTTAAGATATCGTGTCTACAACTACAATTTATAAGGATTCCGTACTTTCCGCTCCGCTGACCTCAGATAACTTTGACTTCTACCAAAATCAAAAGGGTTAATTTCCTGACTATAGAGCATCCACAAGCTTAGTATAAACAATATCCGTAGTTCCTACTTAGAGATATCGTGTTTACAAGGTTTTTGGTCTTTAACCTCTGGCGATCTCACATGACCTCTGATCTCCACAAAAAATAATGATGATCTTTCTCTTAATATAGTAAATTCATACACCAAGTATGAGAAGTATCTATCATTGCTATCGTGAGATACCGTGTTTACAAGTGTCACCAAGGCACATACATACACACACGTACACACATTAGCGTAACTAGGGTGATAGAAGTGGGGGGCAGGGATGAAAATAAGGTTAAAGTACCGACAGCATATAGTGAAGGTACCGACATTTTGTCAAAGGGATATCACTTAACAAGTCACCACGCACTCGTGACCACCCCCCCCCCCATTCACATCAAATCTTGCATTATTTTCCCATACCTTCGTAGTTCATAAAAATACAAAATACCAGTAACCAGGGGCGTCGATTTGATTTTAGAAGTGGGGGATATCTGGTCTAAAACTTTTCTCTTATCCTGGTGAGGAGTCTAAGAGGAGGAGGGCCAGATGCAAAATGGTGCCAAATG
>WURT03646567.1:0-19428 GCA_009936505.3 Holothuria glaberrima | reverse complement strand
CTACGCCAGTTACGAGCCGCGCGTGAGCTGGGAAAGACGTGCGAGAGCTTAGCTCTCGCCGTCTGCCTATGTGCCGCCAAGGAAGTATCTGTGTATGCACACAGGCCTGTTTTCCCTACTCCATTGCTTATGCTGAGCACCAAGAACAATGGCAGTAGGTTCCATTTTTAAAGTCTTTGATTTGACCCGGCCAGGATGTAGTCAGGGGGTGTTCACCTCTTGACGGACTCAAATTGCCTGTCAGCGCCCTTTTTAGGTTCTCCGAAGAGTGAACTACGCGTTTCTAGGTGCACTTCGAGCGCACTTTTCGTTTGTGTTATTCATTACCACTACTAAGTCAACTGGTCATATTGCGATACTTATGGTTAGCATAGCCTTTGGGATTCATTGTCATGTAAAGATAGTGGATGGTCTTTCTATTGATTTACCATTTGTACAAACTCCAGAACCACAAGGGGCTTCGGCCCAACAGAATTACGGTCGAGGTATTGAAAGGTTTCAGTAGGCTTCGTATAGACTTTAGTGTCCAGAGAATTCCATGGTGAATTTCAGAGAGGAATGAATTTTATTCATATTGGCCACTAAACTCGAAAGTTCATTTGCCGTTCCCTTATACAACAGTAGAAAGTCATCCCTGTAACGAAGCCATTTTAATATGTTGGAATCTGTCGGAATGATTTTATTTTTAACAGACTCTGAAGAAGAGCAAATAACTTGTGGACAGAGAACAACCCCTCCTCCTAAAAAGGATAAAATTCACTTGTAAGAAGACATCTACAAAAAAGTACGACAACACGCCGAATTACTGGGCCAACTACAGGCTGCCACCATCGCCCTAACGCAGGAACTGAAACCCATTGACCAACATCTCGAAAAGAGAACAGTGCCTCATCACATACCGGTTCCCAGAAGCCCCCCCCCCCCCAGGCTCCCTAAGTTCCTTAACTGCTCACAGGTTTTTTCTGAGTCTTGGGATTCAGCAGTCCTTTGAGCGGGAAGTGGGCTCTGTAGAAATTGGCGTGAAGAGCTATCCCTTCACGCCAGGCAAAAAGGCAAAAACAAAGATTTCTTGAAAAGGAAGAAAGGGCTAGATCCGACTAAGAGTCAACGGCAGAGGGAGAACCGGCCAAGCAACTATTGGATAAGCTACTACGATCGTCGGCGAAGGAGGAGGACAGACTACGGCATAAAAGAGCCCCCAGAAAGCACCCCTACAGACGTTGAGACCGGAACAAAACCAAACGGCTCTTTTAAGAGCCACCAGGTCTTCCAGAAAGAGCAGTCTCTTCTCTCTGTCAAACATGCTTCAAAAGTGTTGTGTTTTCTTCTAAGTCAGAGCCTAACACTGTTACCCCCCCCCTTCCCCCGCCTAATAAAAGGCGCAGATTTATCCGATCGGTCAAAGCCACAAAAAACAAACAAAGATCTCACAAGCGACAAAGGGAATGTTCGGCTATACGTAGCCAGTCAGAAGCCCAAGCCCTTCTAAATGAAGCAAAAGCTCTCCATAAATACGTTAAAAACCTTCCCGACAAAACTTCAAATAGTTGCATTGGGATCATATTCCTCCAAAAAGAGTGAAATTTTAGGCTTTTTGCTTATATCATGTTACAACATGATCGGGTACTTTTCCCTAAAAAAATTCAACAGTTCGCCGACTTGGTAACGTCAGATAGTGAAACGCCTACCCCCCACTTCACTTCAAGAAATTCTCATATCCTGTTGTGTATCATATGTAATAAGGCCCCTATGTACCGCGCAACCCGGCTGGCACAAATGTTACCGTCGACCTCCTCAGTGTATAGGATCGGTGGGCATAATCCGTCACTCGTGTGTACATACGCAGGCTACGTCAAGTTACTATCCGGGTTTTAGTGACAGGCACAAAATTATTTTGCTTAGATAGTAATGTCGCCCTCGTTCGGCCGCAAGCTACAACTTCTTTAAACTTACTGACATAGGTGAAATATTAATGAAACGGAGCGTCAGATTTAACACGAATTCAGCTGAATAGGTGTCAGGGCAGCCATTCGTGGAAATATGGGCCTATCAACCGTAGTCTTTGAACTCTTTTTGATGAAAAAAATGCCCACCCACCCCTCCCGCTTACCCACCTGCCTGCCTGTTTGCCTGCCTGCCTTGGTCAGTTGGTAACACGATATCTCAAGAACAGCAGCATGACTTTTTCTCTTACCTATTCTGGGGACCTCTTGTGTTATTAGATGAATGGACCTAATTGTTTTGGTGAAGGTTGCAGGTCATTTAAGTCATCAGAAGTTTGATATTTGAAAAATCTTGAAAACTTGATGTCTCACGATTCAAAGCAGGAATAGTGGCGTGCGCATGATACTGACGACAGGCGGCTTACTCAGAACACCCAACTACTTCGCACTCGACGGAGCGAACTCTGTTTGCGCAGCCCCTCTTTAAGGCTTACCAAACAAATTGGGGATATGACTGAACCAGGAATATAGCATGCCGCACAGTAGTGGCGTAGCCAGAATTTCTTCATTAGGGAGGCAAGTTAGTCTTTTCTCAAAGGGGGCAACCAAAATTAATATAATAAATATGTGTCTGTCCCGACTAATAAGCACTTACTGAACTGAAGTTCGGAGCAGCATGTACAATGTACATTGTACAAACAAATTATATCCGTGGCCCCGCCTGGTTCCTAAGAACCGTACGGGCCAAGTGTAGCCTGAAAGATGGAACAGATGAGCGTAATGTACATGAGTATGGTATGTATATCTTAATACATGCATGCGGTTGAGCTATGCTTTGACAAATTAGACCAGGGCGCCATAATTTCTTGTTATTGTTTCCCAACTGACCGAGTTCATTCATTGCCAAGCTCTTCATATTTATCAAAGTCTGTATATAATGAAAATGTCGTATTTTCTTCTGTTAAAGAAAACCCCCTTTTTTAGATACATCGCTTGAAATTATTTGAATGCTGCACAAATTTTTTTTTTTGGCAATTCCCCCATCCACCCCCAACATCGATACGCTACTGTCGCACAGCCTGCTACTTAGGCAAGCTCGATGTCTATGTTCGCGGCCTCGTTGAAGGTTGTCATGGTCCAATTCTCCTTCGTAGACTAGTGAGTATCGATACCTATTGTGTGCAGGATATAAGAGCGTTTTATGGTAGCACACCACTAATTCAAGGGGAATCCCGGCGGAGGAGGTTACCCTACGAATTTAACACCCTAGAAAAACTTTTTGGGGGACCGATTAGACCACGTTAATGAAGGGATGTGTTCAATTTGTGATGTGTTTGTGGTAGAAATGTAGTTGAAGTACTCATTCTGCAAAAATTAAGAAAATTGAAGGTGTTTCGGGCACTTTTTTGCAATATATCCCTCCGTTATGCAAAACGGCATTTGAATGAGTAAAAAAAACAAGAACCACCCATCTATTATACAAGCCCTTCTAGCTCAAAATTTCTACGGTCATGATACACAAATTTGATATCGTTGGGAAAGGCCTACTCCTCAGCTTTCTTTTGAGGGGTAGTTTGTGCCCGTTGAAAACTTCTACAAGGGTCTAGGGGCAACGAAATGGACCCAAATTAGTGTGTAAGTCAATAGAGGAATAATTGGTGGTGTGCTACCTTATGAGCACAGGTTAAGATCATGTGTAGTCTACTTAGGTCAAACTCTGAAAACTAAACAAATGTGTACAGTAATGCACACGTACATGGTGTACTTATCGATTTGTCACGAATCTTCTCGCAATCGGACTTCGGAAAAGGAAACGCTGTGACGTCACTCCAATCCTCCATACCTTATTATTGGATTCCGCTGGGACGACACAGGCCTATTTTCATTTTTTTAAGCCTAGTACAACTGATCCAACGCATTTTAAACACTCAGAAGGAAACTAGGGCACATAAAAATTAACGCGACTGAATTCCTTTTTTGTTTCAGAAAGAGGAAATAAGTTTAAGAGAAAATTGTGTACCAACGAATCCAACGGAAGTGAACGGAAACGATTTTAAAGAAAAGTTCTGTTTGAAGTCTTACCGTTAGAGAAAAGCGGAATTGTATAATGTAAGGAGCAGTGCATGGGTAAGGGAAAAGGACAGAGGCTAACATTTTTATTTATGTATTCGTTCAAAGATGAAACAAGTTACAGTAGAACTCCTTTCATCCTAACACATCGGTACCAAAGGTAGTTCGGGGTACGGCGAAAATGCCGATTAACAGAGTTTCAAGTTTTGTCTTCAGGTACGGTACATTGGGCTTTTATAAGAAAGTGTGGTAAAATATTTCCTTAATTTTGAAAAGGCTAGCAAAGATGCAGAAAATGCCCAAAAATGTTGGGTTATTATTTTTTGTGACCGATGGTATACTAATTTTGCAGACTACTAAAACCCAGTTATTTTACTCCCAAACTTCCCAAAATTCGAGTCTACGGTATCCTGATTGACCAAAGCTGTCTACACACTACATGTGAGCATCATATTGAAGAGAAGTTCTAACGATCCAAAGAGGTATACAGAGTATAAAATCCAGTTTTGTAGTCAAGTGCTCTTATTCAAGTACTAAGTACCTTCGAGTACTTACGGTCCCGAGTACCAAGTAGGAGGGTTCGAGTACGGCGTTTTTAATCCGAGTATCGAGTTCAAGTACTGTTTAACCCGAGTACTTTTCAAGCATTATTTATTTATTCAATATACAATAAAATATCAATATACATGACATGTCCCTCTTTAAGCATGCGAGTCACGCTCACCATTTTCCAGTGTTGTTGTGAAGTATTTTTTATTGAAGTACCAAGTACTTTCGAGTACTTACTTCTCCGAGTACCGAGTGCCAATGTCGGAAGAAAGTTTATTTTAATCCGAGTACGGAGTAGGAGTAGGAGTACTGTTATGCCCGAGTACTTGTCGAGTACTTTTCACTTGTCAATAATTAACTTACAATACAATATTCAATATATATGGCTTATTCCTTGTTAGATATGATGTAGATTTGGTTCAATAGCCTACCTCTATAGCTTTCAGTCAATTTTGACCGAACGTTTCATAACTTAATTTTTGCTTGTTCTTAACTTAGGGTTACCAGACGTCCGGATTTACCGTGGCATGTCCTCTTTTTGGAGGCTCACCTATGCATCAGAGTGGATTTTTAATATTGCATAAAATGTCCAGATATTTTAAATTTTGTCACCAAATTTTCCTTTAAAAATTGCTGTGCTGGAAAACTTTTGACTGAAATATCAATGACTGATCAAATTAATTACTGAATGTGACCACACAGGTCTAATCCCTTTCTTACTTACTAAGTTAGTTACCATACTCCTTAATACGAATTGGGTGGATAATATAGAGACCAGTGTTGTAGAACTCGTAAAGTACTCTATGCTAGAGTACTTCTAGAGTACTTTGTCAAGTACTCGTACTCGAATGTTGTAGTACTCGTGCTCTTCAGTCAGTACTCAGGCCGAGAATCTTTCGAGTACCGGCAAATAAATTCTTGTAGAATAGAGTTCAAGAGGGGGATGGCCAACTCTCCAAAAATTTAGAAGGGGTTGGTCGACTCTCCAAAAACTCAGTGACGAGTTCGCAAACAAGATATGTTCGGGATAAATTGAACCATGTTTATCTCTAAAATTCGATGGAAAATTCTCGAGAGATATGAGAGGATATAATAACCCAACAAAGAATAATTTCGCAACTATTGAGTTAAAGGTTTTAATAGGAGACCCAAAGGGTGAGTTCAAATGTTCTTTTGGTGACCTTTTTACGTAGCCAACCATATCACATTATACTATTGCTAGACACATTTCGCCCAAAAAGATTATTTTCGGAGCTCATCAGTAGCATGGTTTAATGATTGAGTAGGCAATGTTTACCAAAGTGTCTTGTAGGAGAAAGGACGCTATCATCTAAAATGTTCATATGGAAACATTTGCCCTAGAAATGGGTTGTTATCGGAGAAATTTATGCTGTTACACACACAGGGAGCTTGCGGTTTTCTTTTGTCCGAAATTGCTGTGAGAGTATTTATTGAACTATTCCACATTGTTTGGGTTTTTAAGACCCACTGTATACAATCCCTGTTAAAAATCCAAGAAATTACAATGTTGTATTCTTAATAGAATTATCGTTTCTGACTCAAAAACTTTAACCGAAAGAATTTTGTGCATTTTAGCGTCAAACCTTTCCGTTTAATCTTCAATAAAACACCAAAAAGGCCATAAAATGGAAGAAAAATTCATCGATGCCAATTTTCCTCCTGCAGAGAGAGTGTTGAAACCATGGCCAATTGCGTAATTTACAAGTTTTTATCATCATATCTGATTTGCTACAGCAAAGTGTCTTTATAATGACCAATCAAATCAAGTTTTATAACATAAGAAAGAAGAGTCACCGAACTTTTATTTAGCATGAGAGAGAAGTTGATTTCGTAATCCAACGAGGAGCAAGCTCATGATTAATAGGCGGGAAAGTCGGAAATTTTGAAGTTCACACTGCTTTTCGAAGTGGAATTTTTTTTTTTTTAACTTTTTCAGGTTAGGAATTACCTGGCTTGCTAGGAACAAATGGGAGACAAATGTACATCACTTAAAAGAAGATGAAATGATTTTTTGAAATGACACAAGAAAGAAATTTCTCACTGCTGTGCTCACAAAGTTTTGATAAGCTGAAGTGCAAAATATGCCATTTTTATAGCGAAATTTGATGGTTAACAGAAGTGTTTGCGGCAGGTTCCGCAAAGAATCCATATGAAATCATGGAATTCGCTGTGGGTTTCCAAAAAGCATGGTCGGGTGACCAAATTTAATGTTTTCAAAAAAGCAGGCAAATTTTCTGTATTTAGCAGTGAAAACCCCATCATATGGAGATATGAATTTTTGAAAAAATACTACATTTTCAGCTGGGAAGTCTGTGATGTCATGTGGGCAAATTGATAAGATGTAGCTTTTGTACTTCTTTATAATGTTGATATCCTATATTGATTATTTCATAACTTTATTTGTTGTACCATAAGTATGGTACATTTTTGTAGAATATCTGCAGGGAAAAGCATCTAAACATTCCAACAGTATCAAATGTCAAGGACAAACAGGGCATCCTATTATAAAGGATAACAAAAGGGATATGAGGCTATTTGCCAACTTGGCATCACGTTCTGTGACCTTGAGGAAACCTGGACCTATCTTTTGTTAAAAGTAACCGACCCTTATGAAGAGATACCTTGAGTTAGGAATTGAAGTTCTGGTATGGGATTTGGATGACATGTATTGAAATATTTTTAATCTTTCATATCAGAACCCTACAAAATATCACCAGACAAGGCCTTTATTGAATAAAGGTAACTCTTGGATTGCCGGTGTAGGCCGATATTACTTTGCAGCAGACGTGAGAGCGTAACGATACGATAGCCCCGGTGTAACCTACTCCGGCGTTAGGGCTAACTGGTGTGTCAGAGGTTCCTATTAAATTCTGGTTGTATAGTAAGTGGTAGCAAGAATAAGTGCAGGGTCTGGGTCATGTTAAACCGAAAAGGTAGTTGAAACGTTCGGTATAGTAATGCCGATGTGGTTATGAGGCGTTTTTGTGTTAAGTTGGTTACGGTATAATCGAATCCTGCCTGTCAGCCCGATGTGGACGTTCCAGAGAATACCTCGAAAAAAGCAATCTATTTGCCTGACACGATTGATAGACAACATTTTAGGAGATAAAATGGATGCAGTCATTTTGTGCTAGTTTATGTTGAATATATGGAACTTACTGGCAAGGTAAAGCACTTATGGCACAGATCAGCGATTGGGATACTAGAATATTTGGTGATATATCCTCAAATATAAGTTGAGTTGCAGAGATGACCGTTCACAAATGATAATTTCGAAAAATGTTGCAAAATTCTTTGGTACCTTGGATTAGAACGTTTGTGGTACATTGATGTGTCTGTAGTAAGAGTACTCTGTATGTTGTTAAATTGTACCGTGACTGGTGGAGAGCAAATCTAGAAGCAAAATTATCAATTTCGTTTAAAACGTAAAAAATTCAGAAGGATTTTCAAGATATATGCTTCTTTCGAACTACGTTATTTCACAGTATTTTTGAAATGGGAACAACACAATCTCACCGATTACAAGTGTACAGGCCTATCTTTACAAAAGCTAGGCCTATGTTTGTGATCAGACAACTTACCCTGTGTTCACATGGGATAACATGCGTGTCATAAGATAATAACCTCCATATTAGATCGTGATCATATTCTCCATATGAAAGTACTCGTCATTAAGATGTGCTGCTTGGATCACGAACGAGCCGTTAAATCGTCAGAATCACTCGTTAGTTATCAGATCACCATAAATACTGCATGTGAGTGGTCGAGTCTTATCACTTCACTGGGTCGAGTCATCTGGATAACTAGATGTTTGTTATCGAATGTCTGTCTACGACATGTGATGATCACGTGCATTTACAAACTTTGCCCAATTTTGTAACCTGACCTTCGCTCACGGGTTTCGCACACGTTATGTTGATCATTTCATTGCGGTTCAAAGTTGATACGATTGTAATCTTGGTGATGAGAATCCCCAGAAGGCCCTTGTGCTTTCTCGTCATGAAAAAGGCGGCCTCGCAGGGGCGTAAATCAAGGGGTGGGGGGTTGGGTGGCTCACCCCCAACTCGCCAAAATGTGGCTCTGGCATGGCAAATATATATATATTTTGTATTTTGTCATGACCAAAAGTCTTCATATTTTTTGAGTTTGATAATAAGTTTAGAACTAAAATAAAACCATGTATATAGAGAGATGGCTGCCGATAAAGTAGAAATTGAATCCACAGTATTCTTTGACAGAATCAGCGTTTATTTACCTTCCTTTTTACAACATGAAGTCACAAGACACTGACTAATTTCGCAGGGCAAAAATACTTTCACCCCCTTATAAATCCTTTTGAGTTGAGCCCCTGTGGCCTCGTTATTTCATATGGTAAGAACCTTGTCAAATATGCAACTGTTTGACGAGCTATTCTTTATGATGTCAATTATATTCGCTTTTTCTCAAATGCTTATTCATTGAGGTATGAGACAAGTGGTGAAAAGTTTCGATCAAAGTGACTGAAAGTTATAGACTTAGGCTATTGATTAACCTAAATTACAAGTTTAACAAGGGTCAAGGCATACATATTGAATATTGTGTTGTGCCCTGTATAAATAAAAAAAACATCGACGGTCACGTGGAAAGCGACTTAATTAATTGGACCACGACGTGTCCACAACAATTAAGACTTAAGACCAACAAAGGCTAACTTTGCAAATCTGATCGAGGTTGGTTCTACTACAGTTTTGACGGGAGAAGATAAGCATCTCACTTTTTTGCAGTTAATGCTCAATCAATCAAAGCTAAACATACATCTATTCTGAAGTATTTGATTGACGGTGACTGTGATTTGGGTTTAATATCGGAAACGTGGGTACCGAACACCATTGAAGACAAAATCTGACTAAGGTCATGTAATCTTATGAAATATGGTTACAAAATTACAAATGTTGGCCGAACAACAAAATCCGGAGGTAGGCTGGCTCTTGTTTTAAAGGATCACTTTAACATCGAAGATCTGGACTTAGGCCAAAACACCTCATTCGGATATGCTGGATGGCAAATATCTACCTCTAATATAAGTTTCAACTTCTTGGAATATCTCACCCACCGTACTCTAAAATTAACAAGTCGACAAATTCAACGTTTGTTAAAACCTTTGGTGACTTTTTAGCATCCATATTTGACGATCATTTGAATATAGTTATTGCAGGGGAATTCAATTTGCATATCAACAGTTTCAATGATCACAGACCACTGCATTTACTGACATGTTTGCTTCGTCTGGATGTGATCAATATGTAAATTTTCCAACTCATTGGTTGTGCAATATATTAGATCTGATAATTTGTTAATCCAACCAAGCTCTGAAAGTCACGAACTGTGTGCCAAGAGAGATAATTTCAGACCACTGCTATGTGAAAACAACGATAGTTACCACTTCGAAATTTAGAAGTTTTAAAAACATAAACGTTGATGAATTTAAAAACGATATATTGAATATTGAAATACCGAAACAAGCTTCTCTGGACAATCTTGTAGAACTATACAACACATCACTGTCGGATATTTTAAATAAACATGCACCGGAATAATCGAAGGAACGAACCCTAAGACACATATTTCCTTGGTTCAACACAGAAATTTTGGAGCAAAAACGAAAGGTCAGAAAATTAGAAAACAGATGGAGGAAGGATAAACAATCATCGTCTTGGTGCACCTCCAAATCTGAAAGAAACAAGTACCATAGATTGCTCCAGGAAAGTAAAACTTTGGCCATCAGTAAAAAAGTTAAAGGTTGTAAGGGTGACAATAAAGCGATATTTCAACTAATTCGAAGTTTAACGGGGCATGTTCCTGGAAATTCTCTGCCTAAGTGTGAAAGTGATAAAGTTTTGTCTCAGAACTTGGCTGATTATTTCTTAACAAAGGTGCAGTAAATTCGTGATAGTTGGGATGGTTTGCCCCTTTACACCCCAACATGTAAACAGATGGAGTTCTTGTCAAACTTCACAGTCGTAGCAGACCAGGGCGTGAAGAGGGCCGTACTAAATTTGGGGACCAAACATTGTGACTTAGGTCCTATACCAACGTTGTTGCTATAAAGAAATGCGTAGATGAAATTGTTCCACTAATCTCCGAAATTGCCTACAAGTCTATGCAAAATAGTGACTTTTCCGGATTTTGGAAATTATCTACAGTGAAGCCCCTTTTAAAGAAACCGGGAATGAAATTGCAGTACGGTAACTATCGGCCTATCAGTAATTTGTCATTTCTGTCGAAAATGATCGAGAAATTGGTTTATTATAATGATCATATCATCACACATGCTCTTCTACCAGATTATCAATCTGCATATCGCCCAAACTACAGTTGCGAAACCGGTCTAGTCAAATTGTTTAATGATTCTCTCTGGTCAATGGCGAAAAAACGGGGAACTACTCTCTGCGCAATTGATCTTAGCGCAGCGTTCGACACCGTTGACCATGATGTTCTACTGGCCTGTTGAAAAATCGATTTGGGCATCTCTGGCAACGTTTTTTTATGGTTCCAAGCATACCTCAGACCAAGGCAATTCCGAGTGCGTGTTGGTGAGATATACTCCGAACCTTGATCGGTAGATTATTCTGGGGTGTTGTTGTTCTGGAGTGTTGTTTTTAGATCCATGATATTACATACTTTAAAAGGAAACTGTATTGAAGAACGGTACTAATAATGTATGATCGCTGAACTAGGTTACAAGTCTTTTGTGTTACTATTCGAGTAGCCTGAATTCCTGACCCTCATTCACAAACACAGTGTCTGTAACACAAGGTGCGAAAGGGTTATTTCATGACCACATCAGTAACAATGACATCGTATCCTGAAAGTTTGGAAAGTGTGTATTTTGGAGCATTTGATTTTTCTCTGTTGGAGCACCCTGAATGAAACGGTATCGAACTGTCTGGAGCCACACCTATTAACGACATTTCCCGCCAAACTCACGACGTTTCCCCGCCAAACTCACTGAGCCCATCTGGAAGCCATTGTACCTGCTGTGATAAAAAGCTAGGGAACTATTTGGCCAATGTATTGATGTGCTTTATTTATTTTGTTGACGTGCTTTAATTAAATCAAACGAGTATATATATTTTAGTTGTGGACTACTGAATATGACTACGATGATTTTCGGAATATCGTTGAATTATTCATCAAATCTTAATCCCTGAGCAGTGTTACAGCTCACCAATTGAGGGTGATCGTATGGTCTTATTCCGTAATATTTCATATTTCCAGGGGAATTTGATTTAAAACCTGATTTTTTTAAAAAAGAGTAACAACATGATCGATCGGAGACACGATCGATCATCACGATCCAATCATATTCCATTTTCTCTTCTTTCACCGCGTGGTGTTATCTCTGAAGTGGCCTCGGGGGAGGATGGAGTCTCAGTAGTTCATACAATATCACAACTTATCCTGACATTCTGCTGTATTACTTCCGATGAAGCCTTCTATTTTCTTAAATTTGAAAATACTGAGTTTAACCCATTAAAACATTGTAATAGCGTTGTTTGAATTTCTCCTAGTGGATTTCCGGGTTGGTCTGGATAGTATTTGCCTTTTTGAGCTGTTTCATTCAAGTACGCGACCTCATAAACAAGGGAAAATTTCACATGAGTTTGTATTCATAACAGTCAAACTTTTACACCATCAGCTTTTGCTAATTTGGACAAAGTACGGGGTTGCGAATACTGTCACCGATGTCACTGGCCATATCAAGTACGTTGATTCTGGTGTATCAGGAAACGACAGTGGCAACAGGTGGGATAGAAGGTTGGACTATAGAGATAGTTGGTTGAACTGGAGTGACATCAACAAATATATCCACAATGGCGGCTAGACCATCAGTGTTAACAGTGTCAATTAAAGATGCTTAAATGAGCTGCATGTTAGTAGGCTAGGAAGCCGTTTTAAGAAGAAGTGACATATATAAATATACATTATATAAGTGTAGGTGGCAGTCATTGAAACCAATACCAAGTAGTAGTCGCGACTAGCTTCAGAGTCGCGACTACTCAGGCCGCGGGTACCCGACCCCAAAAATATCGGAGTCACCCATGCCTACTAACCTACTACTATGTAACGGTACTCAATTTTGGGCGTGACAAATTCCCTCCAATGACGTGATCCTGTTACTATCTCTTCATCACGGAAGGTTGTTTGTCGCTCAAGATAGCGTTCTTCTGTTTTAACATAATTTCTACAATATCGAAAATAGCATGGAAAAGTGTCTTTGAAAAGCCCTATTGGGCAAATTCACGTTCACTTCCCTCTATAAAAAGATCGTATTTTGCCTCTTCTTTCCATAATTGAGACCTTTGAATGATAGCCTATCAACACTGATAGCTAATCCCTCTAACTTCAAGCTTCTGGGTGCTCAAAATTTGCTATCAGTGCTGTTGGTGGTGCTGATAGTGCCATCAACGCTTCTGTGCGGTTGACCCTGGTATTTAGGGAGCGTCTAATAGAGGGCGTCATTGCAGTATAACCAAACCGTATATAGGAGTGTTTAGTCTTTGTCACTTCCTGATATCAGGAGAGCTAGGGCAGCGGTTCTCAAAGTGGTCCCTATCGCCCCCTCGAAGCGTTGGGAAGTTTAATGTGGGCGTACCGAATGCACGGGGGATGTGGGGTTGGCACTAATTTGGGGGGTCCCTCACGATAACGACACATCACTGCAGCGATTTAAGGACAGTAAGGCATACAGGGGGTCTTGGGACAGAAAAGATCAATTATGTGGCTCAAAAATATCCAAAAATGGCATTAGAAATTCAATAAATTCACTGCCCATGATCAATTTCTTTCGCGTTTGGATTATACTGTAGGAGAAAAATTCCTTGTAAGAACTATTTTTTTAATTCCTATATACATATCTTCAGACAATCTGATTGCTCGCTTGAGCGTCCGGCTCTTATCGGTAGGACGAGAGGAGGGGGTATTGGGATAGTTTAAAATGATCGAAGGGGCGGTAGTCTAAAAAGTTTGAGAACCACGAAGCAAGGGTATAGCAAATCCACACAACTACTCAGACGGGTAAAACTGCTTTTGGGAGACAGGCAATTGGTACCTAGCGTCTGGGATCAACTCTTCTTAGAACGGCTTCCTAGCCTACTAACATGCAGCTCATCAAACATCTTTAAGTGACACTGATAACATTGACGGTTCAGCCACCATTGTGGATATATTTGTTGATGTCACTCCAGTTCAACCAACTTTCTCTATAGTCCAACCTTCCATCCCACCTGTTGCCACTGTCGTTTCCTGATACTGCAGCTCAACACGAACTTAATTGTTGCCAAACTTTTTACATAGGTGAAAGAACTCTCTGCCGAGGTCGCTCCCTAGGTGCTCATCGGTCAAGAGAGCAAAGCAGAAGATCGCATAGACTTTCTCTCTCACGCTTTTCTTTACGAAACCACCATGTTATATGCTGGCATCATGCCACCCATGGAGACAAAGCAGTGTTGAAGTGTACGCCATCCTGTTATTACATCACTCTCACCGATAAGTTAAAAGATTTGGCCAGCACCTACTAACGACGAGTTTGCCTGGCCCCCACAAAAGTGGCTTTTTTCACTGACCATAACACTGGCACTGGCTTCTTGGTAGACAAAGGTGCAAAAGTACCTTAAGACAAGGTTACTTAGCCTCATTTAAAGGAGCTGGGTAGTGGCCTACTTCCAAAATGAAAACGTCATACCAAACGAGATGTTTATCTTAGTGTGCGGCTAATATTGAAAATAATCCTCTTTATACGTTATAAATTCTCATTAAAATAAGTTTTGCAATGTAATTTAGTAATAACGTTCCTATATGTGTTCTTAGATTTTTTATTTTCCACCTGCAAGATATTTGACACTTTTTTTTTTTTTTAATTTCTAGTTCGTTACTTTTTTTTCTGGCACAGCCTTTTTGAATCGTTTCCATTTGTAACGGTTCTGATTGATAGCAGTGCTAACGTAAGCCTAACTTAGGCTAGCGTTATCGCCTAGGTCTAAAACAAAAAAACTCATTGGTCGGAAAAAAGTTTCAATTACCTGCAAAATTGACAATGTTGTCCATGAACCTCCGGCAGATTATGAGCGAAATAGGCGTGTGTCTCAATTCCTCCGAGTTGAATTTATCGCATTGAAACACGCAACGCGAATATACTACACACGTACGTACGATATGAGTTGTACACTGTACAAACCACAATGCATGGATACATGGCTTCATCGGTTTCAGATCAAATCGATAAAACAAGAATCGTAACCGCATGTGACGTAACGAAGTCGGCGGGTCTGAGAATTGATTCTGTTTTGGCGGCTACCCAGCTCCTTTAACGGCTGCAAACACCACTGACAGCAGAAATCTGAAATTAGATATAGTACTTTTTAGCTAGGAACTCTTCGAGGAAGATACGGGGAATACTAAAATCGGTGACGAAATCACGGCCGTAACGGATGCATGGAATTTGTCACAGCTGACCGTCATGGCATGTATTGAATTCCACTCACGTTACGCTGTACTTACACAGCACAGTACTCAGCACTAGGCTACTCTAAGTTACTAACGTGTGCTAATTAGCACTTTGCCAGTTGTTCTTTCGAAATCACTGAGAAATAAAGGAATAATCGTTAATTCTGTCCAGTGTTTACTTGCACCGCTGATGATGACAAGTCGGGTAAGAAGATACTATACAAACCAAGAAATAATAGGGAAAGAAATTCTTTCAAAGCATAGGATTAAGAAAGATGAAACTTCATTCAATGACCATATGACCATAATATATGCTAGCATAAAAGCTTGAGCATCACAGACTTGATGTTGTTTATTTATACCGAAACCGTAGGGAGTCACATACTTCATGTAAGGCTACCTAAAAAAGACTTTTTACCATATACACCGTATACAAACCACTTTCCTAAACTTAACTCAAAACCTGATCGATTGCTCTCCTCGCGAAATCGCCTTTCTCGATTACATTTCACAGTATACAACGGACATTCGCCACATTTCTGGAAAAAACAACGTAGTAGTAGTTTCTTCATCGGTATAAACTCCATGCAACAGCTTTTTCAAAAGCCCCGTGACTCTCTGGAGAAGAGCCAAAGGGCTAAACGAAAACAATACTGTGGAAGGACAACTTCAACACAACATGACCAACTTAACGACCTGACGTCCCATAATGCAACAGCTCCCTGCTCCTTGCTTCATGTAAGCCATCCTCAAACTGAAGTGAGTAGACAATTACTAATCCTTTTCCCTTCAGACTATTTACTCTATTCATCTCATTTCAGTTCTCTATTCACCTTAGTTTAAGGTAGGCACATGAAGTATATCCGTCTTTATAGTCAGGCATATTTATCTTGCAGTGTCTGTGCCGTAACAACACCTTTTGAAAGTTGGCATCTACTCAACAGCATTGTAGAATGAGAATGTCTGCTACTCTATCGAAACAAGGACGTGTATGGTTGGCCATCCGGGTCATAACGTCCAACTCTTTAACGTAAAGAATGACAAATGACGTCTTAAAAACTAACCATAAACCTTAAAAGGCATTTCTTCACGCGTCCACTCGCTACTTTCAAATTTCTCTCTTTAGAGAGCGCCTAACTCTTTTTTCCTAAGATACCTTTCCATCCAAACTAATTTCCTTCCCCAGTGTGCTTAACTACATGTATCTAAATAATAAAATATTTAGTAGGTAACAATTTTGTTTTATATATTCATGATTCCTTCTGATTTGTTCAATATTACTCCTATGTAATATGGAAGTCTTTTACGCGTAAGTTTTACACGTTATGACCCTCATGGCCAGGTGAAGTGAAATTCTTTACGCGTTAAGAAATCTTGAAACTCTTCACGCGTAAAGAAATATTTGACAGTTCTTTACGTGTAAAGACTTATCGATTTTCTTCACGTCGCGTAAAGAAATGTTAAATTTCTTTTAAGTGTAAAGAGTTGCAAGGTTTTTACGCGCAAAGAAATACCTTTTAAGAGGTGTAATCGGTCAGTTCTTTAAAGGCATTTTCCAGTGACATTTCACAAAAGTCTCATGTGAAAGAGAAAAATTTCCAGTTCGGGCCCTCCAAACCTCGAAGAAATACTCTTTTCCTTACTCGAGATATGTCATATTAAAGAGTGCTTATTTTTGTCAAGAATACCTCCAGTTCTCATCAAGGTCACAGATTGTTATGTCAAGTGGGCACATTGCCTTAGATTCCCTTCGTTTTTCTTTATAATTGAATGTCCTGTTTGTCATTGAAATTTGATACTGTTGGAATGTTTCCATGTAGATTTAGCACAAGTTTACACCATATGTAGGGCATAACAAACAAAGTTGGTAAATATTCCCTACAGCTGCTTTAATATCAAAAAGAAATTCAATTCTATGTCAAATTAATGTGCCACGATGACATCACAGATTTCCCCTGATGCACTTCATCTTGGAAAATATCACATGTCTTTGAAAAATTGTATCTTCCAAACGCTGCAAGCTATTGAGATGTGGGGAAAATTTTCTGCATTTTTTTAACTACTGAATTTTGTTTCTGGGAATCCCTTTAAGACGTCATTTGTCATTTGTTACGCGTAAAGAGTTAAACGTTATGACCCGTTTGGCCGGGGGCCGTTTGGGTCATAACGTCTCAACTCTTTACGCGTAAAGACTTAATTGTTATACCACGAATGGCCAATCAATGTTATTATGAACAGGTCTTAAGAGAAGGGTCTAAGCTCAAACCAAGTCTTGATATGTTAGAAAGGTACATGTTCTTAGCATTCTGGTGAAATTAACATTGAAATCCGATGTGTGGTTCTCAAGATATTAGCAGTGAAAGTTGTCACATTATCAGCAAAAAGTGAACCTGAAGGAAGAACGTATGACGTCATAACCTCACATGAATGGTCACCCTTTTGATTTTCTTCAAACTTTACAACCAATTTTCTCCCCTATAACAGGCCCGTAGCCAGGGGATTCAGGGGTTTCGCACGAACCCCCCCCCCCGCCCAATACAATTCCCTAGGGTCCCATTGACTTGTACAGTAACTCTCATGCAGCCACACATTAACTCTCCAGGGAATAAAGAAAACATTGATACAAGGCGATAAACCTTCCATTGAGGCCCAACTTATGCCCATGAAATTTAAACATGCCCCAAGCTTTTTCAAGAAAATACAAACACATTTTTGGTGTATTTCTCTTTTTCACTTTATTTTTCACTCGAACAATATCATTGTAGGATGAATTTGTCTTGCCTATGGGTACCTCTTTCACTCCGTTGTGACTAACCTTTTTTTCATGTTTTCACTTGATTGAAAATGTCCAAAAATTCCAGCTTAGGTGTTCACCAGATCGCTCAATTTTGATGTAAAAATTGCAAAAATTTTCTGTGGTGGGAGGAGGAGAACCACACCCTCTCCCCGCTCGGTCGCTCCTCGCTTGGGCGCTTCTCGCCCTCAAGAAAATGCCAAACCCCAGTAGCGGCGATGAAAATGAAAAAGTGGGGAGGCTAAAGGTCTGTTCAGCCCACAGTATTTGTCAAGTGCTCCAAGAAGCGGGGAGAATTTCGAAGTGGGGCTGAACATATTCTTGCTTAGAACACTCGGGAAGTGCCGTTTCCGGCCATCTCGGGGTTTGTAAAGCCAACTGATGGTGGCGCTCTTCTTAGATGACGAAACCCCCGGTAAAACCTGGCAACGGGTCTGCCTAAAATCCCACTTTATCTAAATGGGAATGCATGAGAGGCTGTTGAATTTTTTATAAACTTCAAATCTCGATGGGGAGCTCCTGTCCCTATTAACTTCAAGGTCCACACAACATACTGAGAAAACAAAGGAAACAGCATTTCTCATCAATGTGGGGAAGTGATATAACCCTTGCTTGCCTGAAGCTCACTTAGGGGCACAAATGTAGTAACTTCATTTGCTGATATCTTGAGCACTGAATGTCCGATTTGCGGAGAAGTTTCACCAAATTGGGGTAGATTTAGTTCCTCTTTTAGATATAAAAATTAGTTTTTTGCGCAACCAGCCTGGGGTGGTCGTGGTCGTACCAGTCCCCCCACCCCGAAAAGAGACTTCGCTCAAACTAACTCTTTAAACAAGAATACACTTCGACATTTGCAAAATTATGTCCCTGTTATCATCTGAGTATACTTCGTTATTCCAAAATTTCCAGTGTGACCACCACTTTGACAACACCCCGACCACAAGGACTGGGATCACATTTATAAACTCATTCAAAGCTAATACTATCTCGAGATCTGTACGAAAGGAAAACTGCCCTCCCCTTTCACCAACCTGATTACGTGCCATGCTCTTTGCTCACACAACTGCTTTCTAGTGTTTGAGAAACAAATGTAAGGCTGTCCGACAGTGTTTCTTTACTACCTTTTCTTTATTGATTTCTTTATTGATTTCTTTCGTATAATACATTGCTTGGTAGTTTTCATTGTTATGGAATATCATATAACAGAACAAATGAGCCCAAGGCAGCAATATATTAAAATTTTATTCACATTGTAGCGATTTTCTCAGTTTTTGTAACTTTCATTTTGTTATCTATTTAAATCTGTAGTTCGGAAAATCATAATTATCTTACACTGACATACTCTCGAATGTATAGGGTAGTTTTACACAAAATAAAGCAAAACATAAATTTGCATATCATATATCCTTTAACCCAAAGCAGTTATATCATGTCGGTTCTGTGTAGTGAATATTGATGAGTATCTCATTCGTAAAAAGTACAAAAAGGCATAAAAATTTGTTCAAATCCTTGGAGTTTAACTAAAGGGAGCTAAAAAGTAATTCTGGCAGAAATAATCCTTTAGCG
>WURT03646556.1:0-19429 GCA_009936505.3 Holothuria glaberrima | reverse complement strand
ATATATATATATATATATATATATATATATATATATGAAAGATGAGACCTCAGCCATTCATTTCACAAACATTTCATTTCATTAAGAAGCAGGACCTATACACGCCACAATGTCAATTACCGACTGAAAACATTTTGTCATTGGTGACTTTAAAATGTTTTATAATAAATCATTATAATAAATCAGGCTAACAAAACTCTTACAACTGACAGTACAACTTCTTCCACATTCTAAACAATAATGTCTATTAGTTTTTCCATGAACGTGTTTATTAAAAAATAAATCTAGAAAAACAGTCCAACAGTCTGCCTCTCGATGAAAGAATGTATGTTTTTGTATCAAGATATAAATGGAGTACTAAAAACCATTGCCAGACAACACCACGTTGTGACAAAGCACCCGATACAATTCCTTACCGGTTTTAGGAGGGACTGTTAGGGGCAGTAAGTTAAGGTCGAATTAAATATTCATAGATTAAAAGCTGGTAACGTCAGGAAAACGTACTGCAGTTAAACTGAAAGAGATATGCCGATGACTAGACTCTCCGTTTATTATATGAATTATTTTAAAAGAACAATTAATATTTTTCTGTCATATGAGTGTCTATGTTAATGGGAACATAGCTTCAGCTTTCAATTTATCGATAATTAGAATTATGTAAGCACTGTTTGAAAAATACTTGATGACATACTAGCATCCCTTTATCGGTTATGGACATTTTCAAGCAGAGTAATTCCTTAAGCAATTCATGATAAAACCAATGATATCACAAAATACACTTTGGCATAAAGTACCAGAAGGAATCGTCTTAAAGACAAATATCACGTAAAATTAGCCCGGCCTACCGTAATATGTTTCATTACTTCATGCAGCTGTCAATACCCTAGAAATAACGTGCTAGTAGCCGCACGGAAGTGCTTAAACAAAGCTTCAGGTGATAATTTTACATCTGTTTAGAACCTTTAAAATAATATTCACAATTTAGCGGAGCAATGATAACGAACAAAGTATTAATTTATGAAACAGATATTCTATTATCAATGAAACTTATCCTGTAATTCGTAAAAAAACATGTTCTTTATTTCGTAGACCACTTTGTGAAACGACTTAAAATTCAAAGTGTGGCTCGTTTCTAAAGATTAAATATATATCTGATCCCTGTAAAAAGTAGTTTTTGTTTATTTTATGTTTATAGAAGTAAATTGATGTTAAAAAGTGGCATATTTATAAAAAGGAAAAAACAAATCAAAAAGACTGTAACACAAAGCTTGAAAACAAATTTAATTTTGCTGTTGGATTATTGCTTCAAAAAATATCTCACCTTCCTCAAGATGTTCATGAAACATTTTGTGTTCTTCTTTTGTTTCTTAAAACAACAAAAATGGCGAGCACGTCCACTTGAAAAAAGTTAATATGATAGCGACCTCTTAAAAGCAGAGCTGTTTCAACAGTTCAAAGAGAGGGGTTCGTGCCGTCCCCCATATATACTGACAGCTTGGTGACAAGACTCTACTATTTGATCAACTATCCAATGTTTAATAACAAAATTATACTGCAGGGTACAAAATCGGATAGCTTTCACTGAAATTTAATATTCGGACACATATTGATTTGCCTCCGAAATGTTATCCCTAAATCTAGTTGCAGAAGGACCACATGTGCGCATCTATTGTCTAGTCCGTAGTAAAGGCTTCATTGAAGAAGGATGAACCATTATCATTCGGTGCGTCAATAGATCGTTGGTAAGAACTAGACACATCTTGATCCTTTCCCTTCTCTGTGTCTGATGGCAATGGCTCACTCAGCTGCAAGGCAAGCGATCTGTGGTATGGATTGGATACAGCTCCATGTTCCAGTGATTCTTTCCCATCATGACCTTTTTCATCCGGTTCGTATTCTACTGGAGGCACATCATAACCATGCTGCCGAAGTTTCAAAACAAATTAAATGGATAAAGCTCAATTTGTCCGTGTTCCTTGCTACCATTTATGATGCAGTACAAACAATGTTAAAATACAATGGCTCATGCTAAAAAAGAAACCTTTAGCCATATTGCTGAATTAGTGTTGCCTCAGTGGTTCATTAGCCATTTTGTTACAAGCGTAGTAAGCGGGGGCTGGGGGTTGAAGCCGCCTGTTAAAAATGTGGTTGGCGAAAGAATGATTCCACCCCTCGATTCAAGGAAGAAAACCCTGTACTTGTTCACTCTGTTAAATTTCAAAAATTTGCAGTAATTTTCCTTAAAATTTGTCTATTATGTTGCACAAAATTGCATCTAAAGACCGTCCCTGAAATATTCAAAACTTTTCAAAACGGAAGAGAAATACCCACCCTAGGACGGCTGTCCGAAACAACGTTCAGCCCCTAGCCACGAGCACCTTCCTACACCTGTGCACTATGTAACTATGAAGTACCTTCAAGATTTTTATTGGAAACAGCAGGGTATTACTTTTGTCAATATAACTTGTCAAATAAATGTTTATTGCAGATAACTGAAGGAACCTACAAGATCAGTCTGGTATATCTTCAAAAATTTCAAGTGTTTTTACCTGAATATAAATCTTGATAATTTTACATGTAATATTTCGAAAGTAGTGGTGTATGTGCATGAGAGGAAACTACAAACTAAAGCGAAACCTTTTCTGACACAAATTTCTATGACAATTAACAAGTCACCCCCGCACCCGTGACACTCCCCCCCCCGTCCATCTATCCCAAATCTTGCATTATTTTCCGATACCTTCCACCCAGCAGTAACGCTACCATTTTGTCTCGCCTAAACACTTGTCGAACAACACGGATGTCTGACCAGCGAAAAATGCCAAAGCCGTAATATTCGACGCAGGGTTGCCACTCTGCTTTTTCAAATTTCACTACGTGGGAGGTCGAAATTTCACTTTTTGACATGGGATTTCACAACATGACGTTTGACAGAGTACCTCACCCTACCCACCATTAGTATTACCTCAGTTTTGCTCTATTTTTTCTTTCAATTTTTCCTCCCTGGAACTCTTTTGTTTTCTTTGTTTGTTTTTGTTTTTTTTTTTTTTTTTTGCTTTTTTTTCCTGTAAATAGGAATAACCTTTTTCGCTAGAAGGAAGCCTTGTAAAACGAATGTACTCACAAAGTTGACATTATATTTGTCAGCCATTGTATGGGTTGGTGCACCTGCACAATTGCGGATGGGTATAAGGGAACATACAATACCCTGTCAGTGTTGCCAGGGTCGTGATGTGGTTTCACAGCCAAATTTGGCCGAAAGATTATCACTCACATGACTCTACAGACAGCTAGTAGAGCACTGTTAGTGTGGACTTTCTGGAAAAAACAGCCTAATAATATAAGGCTGGGCTTAACATCCACGTTTGGCTTAAAAGGCTAAGGAGACTATTTTTCGACTTAAATTTGGTGAAATTTCACTACTTTTTGTCAATTTCACAATTCCTTCACTACATCACTACGAAAGTCCGAATTTCACTACAAATAGTGAAATTTCACTACGAATGGCTACGCTGATTCGACGTAAGGGTGTACTACATTGTTGTTGACGTACAACAATGCAGTACGTCCTCAAGTGTGTTTGCCAGGCAAAAAACATGGCGAAGTTGGAAAATGTCACTGGCATACAGTGCGCTGTGAATACTTCACCAAACAAGTGCAACAATTCTGCAGTAGCTCATCTGAGTCATTTATTGTGGTGTTGTTTGTCACTCTAGCTGTGAAATCACAGTAGTGATGGCACTAGGAAAACGTTAAAACACATTTGGCTTGTAAATCTCGTCTGTCTCCCCAAGACTGGACCTACAGCCTTAAGCCAACAACTCTTGAAAAGTATAACCATCTCCGACCTCAGCGCAGGCGTGGCTCGACGGGGGCCAAGAGGCTAATAGCCCCCCTAAAGAAATTCCTACCCGACTCCCCCCCCCTCCCCCCAAAAAAATAAAAATTACGCAAAATCTTATATAGGTTAGTAAGGGTGAAGACAATGATATGCTCTGAAAGTATTCCACATGGGCTCTTTATCAGGCCCGTAGTCAGTAAGTTCTGTATCAATTCTTTATATACCTCCAAAACGTTCCGTGCGCTACGCGCGCTCTCGTCTTCAGTCCTACGTTAAAGGATCCACAAATATATTTCTTGTGTGTAGCCGTGATTCTAGAGAGACAAAAAATGCATCGTTGCGAAGTTCTAACCTCTAGTCCTATCTTTTGGAAGATTCTTTCTTCAACCTTATCATCGTGGCAAGCATACTTTGTAAGAAAAAAAATTCATTTTCGTCGGGGAGCCTTAATGGGTAAGATGAAGAATGTAATCCCCGACGACGACCATGCAGTCGCCCATCAAATATTTTGGTTTGCTTTTAAGTGGGCAGATTCTTCAATAAAAACACAGACTTCCCAACTTTTTTTAAAAAGAAGGGTCTAAGTTCAAATCAGGTTTTGATACGGTTGGAGGGATACTTATTCTAAGCAATCTGGTGAAGTTCCCATTGGAATCCAATATTTGGTTCTCAAGATAAAAGCAGTTAAAGCTGTCACATTTTCAACACAAAATGAACTTGAAGCAAGCACATATGAGATCATAGCCTCACATTAATGAGCAGTCTTTTGTTTTTCTTTAAACTTTACAACCAATTTTCTCCTCAACAATCCCATGTCATCGGAATGTGATTGCATGCCGAGAGGCATGGGAAAAATTACAAACTTCACATCCCCCATGGGGAGGTTCTATCCAAATTATCTTCGAGGTCAACACAACAGACTGAAAAAATTAAGGAAACAAGGAATTCCTTGTCAATGTGAGGAAATGATATAACCCCTGCTTGCTTCAAGCTCACTTTTGGTCACAAATGTAGTAAATTCATTTGCTAATATCTCAGGTAATGTATGTCCGATTTGAATGGAAGTTTCACCAAATTGCATGGATTTGGTTCCTCTTTCACATATGAAAATAACATTATTGCTTAAACCCTTCATTCAATGAAAACAAAAATATCTTTTTTCAATACGACCCCAATTTTTACGGCGCGCTTGGAGCGACTTATCCTTGAGTTCGGCATCCTCTCGGCAACCCATTGCATCTGTCGGGGCTAAGAGCACCTAGCCCCCAGTCAGGGCGCTTGGCCTCCATATGTCGGCAAATCCAAGTAGCACTCCTGACTGAGCTTGCATGCACTTTTTTCATTTGGGCAATTAGTGTACCCCAAAATTTCAGTCCACGTTGTATCACTTATGAACATTATCAGCACAAAATTATCAGTGAACGTTTAGCTAGCACAAACTAGGTGTACTCCCGAATGTAGCAATCTAATACTTTGAGCAACATTCGTAACACGCCAGTGATGTATTTATGGTTTGAATTTTTTCGAAACACAGATTGATTCAAAAAATACTTTTCCGCCCATGATGTGTACATTTTACCCATTGGCAAGCTGTTTAGGCTATGCAAAATTTTATTCTAAGTAAAGATACGATAAGTATGAACTGAATTGTAAACAGTAAAGAGTTTAGTATGTTCTCAGTGTCATTCGGAGGTCGGCTCAAAACTCCATGCTAGTGTTCTCTTCGTATTAATATCTTAGACATTTCGGGGGTTTTCCCTCAGTCTGGACCCCACCAAAATTATGCTGAATCACACCAGGGCATTATGGGAGCCCATTGCAGCATGATCCCCTCACAGTCCGAAAAACCCTATTCACCTACGCTTGCGGAGCTGAAAAAGCACCATCAAGACCATAGCCAAGTTTTTCCGTTCACTTGTGAGACTTCCCACAAATTCCACCTCTCTGTATCGCAAGAGAAGGGGAAATTGTTGCCTGGGAAGGGGAACTTTACGTTCGCGCGCTTCGCGCTCACATTTAGACTTAGGTCCGTCCGATGCCCGTGTAGGGCTTGAGATATCATGATCCCCTGTGGAGTTTCCGCAAACTGCCATTATCTGGTGCTCACTAGCTACAAACAGAATCTTTTTCGGGGCCCACCTTTGCGTTACCGGTGCCCCTATGTCAGAATTCATGACTACGGGCCTTCCCTTTATCCCGTTTCACCAGGCCTGGTCAATGGGCAACACAGCCCCGAAATTATGTCCTTACAACCGTGCCTGCCTCAGCGTCGAAATTACTCTCTAATCGTCATCAATAACGTTTTAAAGGAATACTGAACGCTCTAAAGGAATAACGCTCCCGGTTCTCGAAAGACCGGGTATATAACGTGTCCTCAGTGACACTTACTAAATGGCAAAATTATACATGTTGCCAATAAGACATTTTGTTCCCCAAATCCATGCTCTCAATGGCACACCCAGGACTTGGTCAGTTTAGGATCCACGCTCTCCGTCTGCCCTAGTTGCAAGATGTTAAGCAACTCCCCGCAAATTCCCATTCTCAATTAGCTAGCACAGGTTTCGGCCTCACATTCAGCCTCACATCAAATGTGTTCAGTCAGGGTTATAGCTAGCAAATTGTGAGTGGTGGTTATATTTTCTTAAGTAGTGGTAGTTTAAATTGCGCGGCCTGGGGGAAGGGTATAAGGGGTGGGGTGTCCCTCCCCTTCTGAAAATTTTGCATAAGTTGTAGTGCTGAGATGCAAAATGGTGCTATATTTATCAGTATTGTGAGACCTGTAGGTTCCTGTAAATTCCTCATATTTAACACCAAAGTTCCCCATCATCAATGACACTTTTACAATTTTACAGCTTGGACCAGAGTGCTGGTCGCGCAGGTGACAAGTGGTGGTCGGTAGTATGTATTTGTTTCTGCAGTGGTGGTCGGCAATTGTCAGAATGCCGGCTAGAGCCGACCACCCCGACCACCCCGACCATCGTAGCTACAACCCTACTGTTACCCACTTACAACATACAGGACCGTCCAGAATTACACAGCCTATGCTGCACAAGTCTTTGCTGCGCAACAGTCCATGCTGCACAACAGTCTATCCCCTATGCACAACAGTCTATGCAAAATAGGTTGCATGCATATTAAACAATGCTACCACGGGAAGTTGAAAGGAAGCTGTTCTAGGACCCTTGCTCTGTGGTCAAATTCGCTAACAACAGTGAGAACTGTTCTTTAGCGTACTACACATACCAATACGACGATTTTAATCTGCAAGCCATTTCTTAATCATATAGAATACCCGAACTATCCAAGCAAAGTGACCTTCTTTAGTTTTGGTGTAAGACTTGCATGTCACAGCACAAAACTCAAATAACGATAATTTCATTCGATCTGTACAAGATTGGTCTACGATAAGTCTGACTACACATACACGGCCTACCGCAAAAAATAAACATAAACTGAATGAAAAATAAGCTTTTTTACGTTTTGAAAAAATGACCTAAAATGACCTCGAATGTCGTTTAAGTTGATCAAATATGGTTGCATCAACGGGTCGTTAACTCTAAGAAATATCTCACCAAGTTTCGCATAAATCGACCCACGAATCACAAAATGGCAGTGAAAAAAGCACGGTGGCAAAACGTGACAGAAAGTTGACTGGCGCGCACGATCGCTATAGCTCGCTTTTAGCTGAGCTACAAATGGCTATATTGCTCTCGCCTACGATGAACACTGGAGCTGGAATCGCTGGCTTCGAGCTTCCGAAAGAAAGAACTTCAGTGGTGTACGGTTAAATTTAGGTCAGTTTAAAATCCGTAGCACGGTCATTAAATATGCTATATGCCTATTAAGTATTTTTCCACAGTCCAAACCGGGTGGATGTACCGACAAGATCAGCAAATGTATCGACAAACCATCCCAGGACGACAAGTGGGGGCGACCCCTCCCTGCCCCCTTCAGTTACGCTACTGAACTCATACACTGCATGGGTTACAGGAGAGGGGAAAAAGGAAAAGGTTTTTCATGAAACTCACATGTTCTTATATTGCACACTTACATTTTGCACTTACATTATCATTTTTTGCCAGAGAATCAAATCGAGTTGCCCTTGGCTTTGATTTGCAAACCTGTAAGGAAAACAAAAGATTGAAATTCGGACGCCTTCGATGCAGGTGTTATCTACAGTCTTATAAAGGATTACAATTTCAACCCCACTGACTCCGATGAGGAAAATAGAATAGAACAAAATAAAAAAGAATGGAATGGAGCAAAATAAGAATGAAATAGAATAGAATAGAACAGAACGGAACAGAATAGAATAAACAGAATGGAATGTAATAGAATAGAATGACACAGAATAGAAGAGAACAGAACGGAACAGAATGGAATTAATGAAATGGAATGGAATAGAATGAAATATAATAGATGAGAAAAGAACAGAACAGAAGAAAATAGAATAAGTAGAATGAAATGAAATAGAATCATTAAATAAAATAACATAAAATAGAACAGAACAGAATAGAATAAAAAGAAGACGATGGAACAGAATAGAAAAGAAGAGGACTTTAATTGACCCAAACAAGGAAACTCAAATAACAATAGAACAGAACAGAAGAGAACAGAAGAGAACAGAACAGAATAAATAGAATAGAATTGAATATAATAGAAAAGAAGAGGACTTTATTTGACCCAAACAAGAAAACTCAAACAAGAATGTCCACTAATTACCTGTTAATTTAGAAAATATTTAGGTAGGTAGGAAGCATGAATACTTTTCATACTTGGCATGTAAGTGCGCTACAGTCAGAAAATAAAACCTTTTTGTTTTTGGTAGATATCCAAGGTTGCCCTGGTTCGAATTCCCTCTAGAACACTGTTTTTCATATTCGATTTTTGGTTGCGTTCAACGGTCATATGAGGTCACCAGAAGTCAAATTGTGCATCATTTTAAAATATGATTATGTCAAGAAGGATAATTATAGGGATTAACCTCAGTGCAACAAAGCATTCCTTTTCGGCTAGGAATCACTAAGCCTTTTGGCTCTCTGGTGAAATATTCGCAACAGCCAAAACAGCTAGCAGGATATGTTTGCACAACTTGTCTTAATAAATTATGCCTACTGATTGGTGCTGCTGATTGGATAAAAGCGGTGATATTTAATGTGATGAAGCTTGGCGACCGTGAGGTTTCGGGTTTGACCCTGGCCGGGTCAAAGGAAGATGAGTTTTTTACCTAAGAACAATCAATTGTTTCCCATCTGAAATCCTTTCTTAAATTAAACCAAATTTGAACTGAACTATTGATTTTTGAAGTTGTAATTTATAGGCTAAAGGCTTCTCCCACATTTGTGGTCGCTTAGCGTAGTAATAAAGCTGCCCTTTAATATTGGACTACGTCAGTAAGGACAGCTTAGATTTATATAACTGATATTCCAAAGCTCTTTGCAACCCTTACCATCGCTCATCCTTTTTACTTACAACTCGACTGCATCATTATATCAGCCTAGTCATTATTCCAAGTTTGGATATTAAACAAAATGGTTGAATTTTATATATTATTGTGCTCTTTTTCGTTTAACTCTAGTGGTATCAAAAGATAGTTAAGTTTTTTTTCACTTTTTTCACACTCACTCCTTGCAGTGCAGAGAGTCATGGGCCCCACACTGCACCCCACCCATTAAGAAGGTTTACTGCCCTGATGTGGCTCTGGAGTCATTGGATTAGTTTGAGTGATTCGAAACAAAAATTCCCCGACGAAATCCTGGCTAAGCCCCTAACTTCAGTGTAACACCCCTTTAGAACTTTTCAAGCTTTTAAAACTTTGACCAAGTACCAGGGGCGTGCAGGCAAAATCTTCCATGAGGACGAAAACTGAATTTGAGACCGACTAACTTTTTGAAACCGACTTTATCTGGCAAAGTGGCAGGTTTGAAACGTCAACTTCCCTAAAGTGCGAGCAGGTGTTTTTTGCATCAATTTGTTCAAGAACCAGGTATGAAAGTTTAGGAGGAAGGAATGACTGAAAAGGTGAACAGTACAAAAGAAGATGTACGAGCTCCGAGGGTAGGTCCAGTTAGCCCGCCTTTGAGCCGTGTTGGGAGCAATGCCCCGGTGGAGACAAAGGAGCAATGCCCCGGAAGATTTGTGGTATTAGCAATATTGCGGGTATTACAATGAAGCTTGTAACTATCTGCAAAAACAATAAAATAGCTCTAATCATGCTTCGAAGCTCAAACGGAGACATTTTTTCTTCGAAATGGCTTAACAAGGTTGGCGCCAGGATTTTCCCGACGAGGGGCAGACTCCCCGAGGGAGGCCAAAGATCCGAGGCCCCAACAGCCCCGATGCCGTCGAAATAAGTTGTAAGTTGTGCACGATAGGAGCCAATGTAAGTTGTGCAAGATAGGAACTAACTGCTCGGACAATTGACGTATATAAGTTTTAAATAAGTACACATTCTTTTTAGTGTAGACTTGCCCTCCCCCCCCCCCCCGAAAAAAGTCGCGCACTTCACGCGCCCTTTCACAGTTTAGATTCCTGGAAAAACCTTGCATAAGCGCGGACTATTTTCCTCTAGTGAATATAAATTTTATGCAATATATATCACGTTATAGCATGGTATCGTACACAGGTTTTCTTTAAATCCCCCTCATCAACCCCTCGACGGTATCGGGACTGTAGGGCTTTCGGGTCGCTGCACCCCCCCCCCCCTTCGTGGGGCAAATCCTGGCGCCACCCCTGTACGGCGTGATAAACACATGAGAACAATAACTATAGACTATGCGATATTGGATAAAATTTACCAAACTGCGGACCCTGTCTACCACACATGTTACATAGGTGGACAGGACTTGTGGCTATCTAGCTATGTGGAATGTAACTTTTGAAGAAACTGAAGTGACTCTGGAGCGCGTGAATTGCGCGGAAATTTTTGCGATCTTATTAGAGAAATTGTCCTCTTGAAAACGAAAAACAGGTAAACCGTCGTCGGGGACTGCATACCGTTCTTTATCGTATCGACTAAGACTCCCTGACGTTACTGTAAAAATTACCTGATGGGGCAGCCTTCCCCGACGGAGGGCTGTGGCCCCAGCCCCCAACCCCTACCTGGCGCCACCCCTGGGCTTAACTCGAATCAACGTACGATTCAAAATCAGCTGCTATGTACCCCTGCCTGCTTGGATTGGTTTAGGCCTCTTAGAAAGGATTGTCTACACTGTGCAAAGGGCAGTGATAAGGGGTAGAACAAATGGATTAAACAATAAAGCATTAAATAAATGTAAAAGGTTTAAACAAACTTTATACGACTTATCAGAGCTTCTGTTTTTTCTGCATGCTTTCATTTGGTTTCTGTTACGTCATGAAGAAAGGAGAAAATTGTTAATATTTTCTTGTATCCCTGATGTCGCAATCGACCTCGCGACCACCTGAACATTCTTAACGACCCAAACAGTAGGCAGTGATCCATAAAGTTTCTATGTTCTCAGGAAATAACAATATTAAGATCATTAGAATGGAACATTAACCATATTATAATAGCACTTCAGGAGCTACAAAAAGACCAAAAATCAGTCTTTGGCCATTTCTTTGAGTAGAAATGTTTTCAAATATAGCCTAACTCGGAACAACCGCTGGTCAAATCGACAATGCTGGGGACATGTAGTTAGGAGGATGGATGAATTGTAAGGGTGCGTTGTATGGGGCAACAATAATTCCACTAAAGCTATCTTGAGGGGGCATTTATAAGACAGCAATCCACGACGGGTAAAGCGAAGCAGGCATTAAAAATGCTTCTTCTAAGGCGGTTAGTTCTTTTATACTTTAATTAACATTTGTTTAAAATATCAATTTTTTTTAAGTTCTACTCCAAATGTTTCTCGTGTCCTTTTACTATCCTGAGAGACCAACTAAGAATTACTTGGAACACTTCAGTTTGTATAAAAGTGTGTTACGTTCCAAAAACCACGTATGTACCCCGGGGAGTTACTTTAACTATTTGTTTCCGTACTGCCGTAATATCTCCTGGTTTAAAAAAGTAGTATCACTTGGTAAGTGCGAAAAGGTTAAGAAAAGAACGCCGGGTAACCGATCTCTTATCGATATACGTACATCAAATCACATTCTGATCAAACTATCATTCCGTATAGGCAGAAATTCAGGGGATGACAAGATGGGTAGCCTGTAAAAACATTCCCTTCCCCCTATTTTCAAAAATGTTACCAAATAATATTCTCTGTATTAAGATTTTTCGGGTTATCAAATTGATAACTTTTGAATAGTGTGAAATAAAGTACACCATTAAATAACTTTAAAATGCTATCTTTGGGACGTTTCGCAAGAATCTTGCATTGTCTTACTAGCACAAGTCAGCTTAAGCTTTAATCACAAGCGTTTGCGTTGGCCTGTCTGATGGAAGAAGCTCGTGACGGTCTTGCCAAGGAGGAAAGCGGAAATAACTGACTACTGAAAGTTCAAAGTAAATTGAAGGGAAAAAGGAAGGGCGTTTTAATGTAATATGGTCACTTTAATAATGTAGGATGGAGTAAGATATTATGCATTGCTTTTAATGGTATTTTTCGGCGCAGCCACGTTAAATAGTTGAGGCAATTTCTTTCAGACAGCTTGAGTAGTATTGTTGCTTCAATGCAACTTCTTTACCATCATCCACCTCTTCGAACCAAAATTTATATGTACCATAGTCAAATAATAATTTCGAGGTATGTTTAGAGCAAATTCAAGCCTTCTTAACAGTTGGGTCATTTCCGCTTTAACCCTCCCCTATCATTGATAAAATTCGGTAGCAATATGCCTTAGGGGGACAATAGCCTTGCGCCTTTGCTGAGGGTCACGCAATTAAACCTGGTCGGTATAGTGTCCATCGGAACTGCTTGCTTCTTGACAAATAACCTTACATAAAGCACTGCCGAAAGTCGTTTGAAACATCTAACTGACTGTTTTTTACGTGCAACTTTGGCCAGCAAGAGGTATGATAAAATCATTTTTGTGGTTTAGTTCGTAGGAATCCAATTTCTTTAAATATTTTCATTCCATTTCTAACAATCTTGTAAATACCACTGGTCTTTCAGGCATTTTCTAATGTACCCCTTCTAAAAATTTGCCTCTCTACCCTACTAAGATAAGAAAATGGTAGACTTATACTTTCTGCTATCTGTTTAGTGAGCATCCACTCTTGTTTAAAATGAGTTAAAACTCTCACTCCAATGCTCAAAATTTTGCAAACACCTCAGAGCTTGCCCTTTGACACCGTGAAGACGGGAGGGAAACTAGTGCTTCGTACTCCCGTAGAGCCTTTATTTCATCATCCCTGGTTTCATGATTTATCTCCTCCAATCCATTTGCTTAATGACGTTCGCTGTCTAAAAATATTGTTCTCGGTATTCCCTTCTCTGTAGGCTTTGAAGCTCTGCAGTTTCTAGGCCGTTACAGTGGAAAGTTTTACAGTCTGACAGTAGGAACCCTAATTGGAAAGTTGACTCCCACATTGCAACTGTACAGTTGTAAACAGCCATTATTTTCTAAACGGTCCGTCCTACATATTTAAGTTGGGTACTCAAAATTCTTGTGAGAGTGGGGATCTGAGCCATGGGAAGAACTTCTTCCTCAACCAGAAAGCCAAAATGGTTAGTAATCCCTTGCCAAAAGGGGGTGATTTGTTGCACTCAGGTTCATCCTTCAAATTTATACTTCTTGACTGTATAATTTTTACAACTTTTCATGATTTAACCTCTGGTGACCTCACATGTCTCATTGCTATTTTGAGATATGGTTTTTTCAAGCCATTAACAAGGTTTTCATTGTAATCTCTGGTGACCTCAAATGACCTTTGAACTCCACCAAAAACGAAAGGGTTCTTCCTGTCAACATGACAAATCTAGATACCACACATGAAGTGTCTGTCATTACTATCTTGAGATGTCGTGTTTAAAAGTATTTTGATTTTTACCTCTGGTGACCTCAAATGACCTTTGACCTTCACCAAAAACAACAGTGTTCTTTCTCTTAACCTAAAAAGTCTATATAACAAATATGAAAAGTATTTGTCATTGCTACATTGAGATATCGTGTTTACAAGGTTTTCGGTTTTTACCTCTGGTGACCTCAAATGACCTTTGACCTCCATCAAAAATAATAGGGTTCTTTCCCTTAACATGACAAATCTATACACCAAATATGAAAAGTGTCGGTCATTGCTATCTTGAGATACCGTGTTCACTAGCTAGGCGTCACATACACACACATACACCCACACGACATCACCATCGCATATATTCTGTGCCCGCCTTTGGCAAAGAATAAAAAATCTCAGAGAAACTTTTATCCCTCGAGCTTTTCCGTGCGTTCATGTTTTTAGAAAAGTTAAAATGCTGCTAAAATGGCACTCAGGGCAGGTGCTTCAAATCGGGCTAAGAGAGCAAAAAGAGCTAACGGATGGAAGTATCAGCATGGAAACAACACCCAATCAATGTTAAGGGTAAGAAAACAAATACCATCATCACGACGGAGTTGATAGGAGGGTCTCAATAGATATAGAGAAGGAATTTCGAGCAACCATGCAGGGTATATAACTATGCTAATAAATTGTAGGTGGAATTGATTTTGCTGTAAATGGACACAGGCAAAGAGCACCAAAAATGGGAAAAATCATCACTCTAGTTTAAAGCAAATTTGGAAAGGACAGAGGTGATATCTGGGAAGGACGATAAGACCGCAAAGGTGTCAGTGCTTAACGGGGTACTTTTCGGAACAACGCATCCCCGTAGTCATGGTGTGTCACTTTTATCAAAGTACTCATTTTAACTGTACAATTATCATTTGTGGTACGGGAAACATTTGACAGGTCATTGTACACAACATTTAATAACAGGTATTCTAGCATACACACCCCCTTTAATGATCCACCAGTTTAAGAAAAGGTTGGGAACTATTTTCAGTCTCCTTGATTGAAATAGGGGAAATTCATGCGCGGCGACTCGCACCACCTGCAGGGACAAAAGATGGGCACAGTGACCTCACTGCATGTTATACATTTTAAGAAATGATGATAACTCTGATCCTATCACTATCATACCAATGTCAATCAATTTGTACAAAAAAGGCTTACTTTCAAAATATATGCTTCGGTCGAAATTGTGTGATAGTTTGTGATAGTTGAATAAGTCTGTCAAATTGCCATAGCATCAACCACCTTAGCTTGACCTAATGTTATCACTTAACTTATTGTCATAATTTCTTGGCAGGAAGGTCTTCCTGATCTTACAAAGTCTAACATAAGTCCTGGTAATCCTGAAGAGTATATTTACACACATTTTTGGTATTAGATTCACGTAAGCAACTCATTAAAGTGTACCTTAAGTCTAGAATTACAAGAATATATAAATAAATCCTATTTATTCAACTCCCATTTTTATAGCTTATTCCATTGCTTAGATATAAAATATTGAAAGACATTCACTTAATTTGACATAGTCAATTGCGCAATAATCTGTGATGTCCTTCTTGTACAACTCACATTACCTGCTTTTGTTTCCTTTTGAAATTAAAATGTTTATATAACCTTGAAAAGCTTACTGTTTTCTTGCATATGTTGCAAGGAGAGGGCTTATATAGTCAAGTCTTCCCATAACAGAAAGACAGGTATCGAATTTCGGGATAAGGTGCAATGGCTTCCGAAAAAGCAAAGAAAAACAAAGAAAGTAATTCGAGTAGTACAAGAATGACATCACAAATTATTGTGCTATTTTAAACTGAGTGCATAAGCTTCAACATTTTATATCTCAGCTCAGGAATGTCCTATGAAGATGGGAGTTAGACCATTTACAAGCTTTGTGACATACATTTTTGAAATTTTTGACTTGAGGTACACTTTAAAATGTAAGGTACAAAGGAAGTGTAAGTTGTATGAAAGTACTCAGGTGACACAGTCTAGTTAATACTACATTTGGCATTCATGTGTTTATGTCTCTTGAATACAAAATCTTATTCAAATGACTTACGAAGCACGCAGCTGAGATAATGGCAACTACAGCAAGGGCAAAGAAAAGCCCAGCCAAAACGAACACTACAGTACGATAGGATGAGGGAATGGTTTTGGTTGCTTCTTGTTTCATCGTGGTGTATAAGGTTGCTTCTGGTTTCATCGTGGTGTAATAAGGTGTATCATCCCTGATCTTAGCACTGTCAGCAGTAAATTCTGTTCCATCAAAAGTAACTTTGAAAGTGCCCTCTTCAACCTTGAGGATGATGAAGTTATTCAACGTGAGAAAACTATACATGAAACATCAACATCCCCGTTCGAACTTAAAAGCCAAACCTACCGCTAGAAAAAGAACTCGTTTCGTTCTATGTGAACAATATAGAAGTACTGTATGGGTTGTACAAACACACAAATGAGTTAATTGACATCCAGTCAAAGCGTTTTACCTTTTTCTTAAGGTTTGTCAGCTAACTAAGTGACAAACGTATGAAAAGATTAGGGAGACATGTCTAATTGTAACTGACGGAGTACATTTTGCCATTTGAGCAGCACCAGAATTGTGAAAACCTTTGACTAGAGACTAAACATTTTACTGAGTTACATCATATTCTATTTTTTTAAAAACTGAACTAATAGATCACTGGGGATGTTCATTTGTTTTGATATATAGTTTCGAATAATTCTGTATTGATTCCTAGTATTTAGTACACCAATCAGGTAAATAGACACTGTTCTACACGTAATCTCTTTTCGTTACTGTATTAATTCCTTGGCATGAAAGAAATCAACGTAAAACAAATACGTAACAGCACCACGAAATACACAAACTCAATGACTGAATTTTAGTTTTAATTTGTAATGTTGCCATGCTGTCTTGGACTTCACAGAACAAGCAGAATGAAGCTTCTTACTTTTCTTCTGTCAAGAATAACCCCTGTAAAGATACATTCATAGATTCCAATTCTATCGAATACCCACCATTTTAATCAATTCGTCTTGGGTAGACTCTGATTCAGACGTTATTGTTGCCTCCACGACGATACTCCCTTCAGAAATCTGAAAAACCAGACAGTACATTTATTTTTGAAACATAACAGTTTTCACACCCACTGTCTCGAACTCACAATGTGCAAAGAATACTGGCATGTCTGAAACAGACGAAAACATACCTTAATATTTGAAATGGCTTCTGTAGGAATTTTCAAAGCCACAGATAATGTTGTAATCACTTTTCTGCAACAAAAAGTAGTAAGTGCATAATAAGAAAAATTTGAAGACCTCGTTTCTTAATTGACCAGACTGTAAATGAGCAATTGCATCTGAGGATTTACTGATAATCTGCAAAATTACTATACTGCAATGTACACTTTTTATTTCACATGATCAGGATACCTAGAGTCCTTAGCACAACAATGAGGCATGTCGCCAAGCAAGATCCAGTAAAACACTAATACAGGGAGAATAAGAAATTTTATATCCAAATGGAATACTCATAAAATATCCTCACGACATGTTACTTTAGACAAAAAAAGTATTAGGTCCATGGAAAACAATTATGTTGAAGTAGTTGAGATTTTAAAGTAAGGTTACTCTTACTTCTTACTTAGGGACAACTGTGGAAGCCTAGATATAAGCCTTTATCTCTTATGATCATTTTCATATGACATAAATGTGGTTTTCATAGACAGCATCTATTATTTGCTTGTCTATAAACGGACAGTATTTTACAGATTTGGGATAATGCATCACTGTGTACTCTTTACGCAATGTTTTTGCGAGTTTTAGTAAATTTGTCCTACAATTTTCAGGCGTAGCATGTCCCAAATTCTTGTTTGTATAATATAATCTATACAATCGAGTAAAACTATCTTTAGGAAATGATTTTTTACAGTAACCAAATATTATGAGATATTTAAAAGAATAGATTGAAATGTTTTCAAATGTTTTGAGCATTAATTGCGAAGACAAAACGTGCAGCTAAAAATTTGAACACAGTCATGCCCTGTTGAATGTGGAAAGCGGTCTGCAAGATCATAAATTTGTTCATGAACATCGTCCTACAAAGGCCTGATGTAGTTTAGAACAAAACGTATAGACGCGCCATAGTATAAGGTTTGGCACCATGGGTAATTAAAACGTTATGTCTGCTACAAGGACCAATCGATTGAGACAATTAGTGACTAGAATGTAACTACATAAAAAAGAATACCTCTCAAAACGGTCAACGTCATTTGCCACTCGAGAGAAGTCATCCTTGAAAGTTATTGTCACATGGGACCTGTTTGTAGTTAACATATAATTCAAAATGCTAAGTCAGAAGATTGTTCAAAGAAATAATTTCTTCTTATTGATCCCCCACCTTTGAATAAGTAAGAGAGAATTACTTTAGTGTTTTCGTTTTTACCAAGAGTGTTCACTCAACAGATAAGGTGTGTGTAAACTGCCCCAACCTGCTTTCACGTAATGATATATTTTGTCATACAAGTATAGTGTAAGTTTACTCGCAAAGCAATTTTAAAGAAAGGGTACATCATGAAACTCTTTGCATTTAGTCCAGTGTCAAAACAAAATTAGTGTTGATATAAATGCCATTTGGCTTTCAATGCAGATAGGTCATAAAAGAAACTAAGGGATCATTGCTATTGTAACGGGAACTGATATTTAGGTGAAATGCACTTTATACACTCCCATTTTCAAAAGTTAGAGAAATACAAACAATACAGAGTAACTTACGCTTCGGAAGGTCAAACGGAAGAACAAATCCAATATTTCACAGAAACAGGAAATGAAAGCAACAAGAAAAAAGAAACAACGGCTTAGTCACTGTTGTCTCAGTTTCTCAAAAACAAATGGGTATGAAGTAAAGTTCTGTATCTCACGGGAAAATGGTAATACGCCAAGACGGAATGACGGAAAGAAGGAAAGGCAGACAGGAAGACATGCAGTCAGACAGACAGACAGACAGACAGACAGACAGACAGACAGACGACAGACAGACTGAGAGACTGACAGACAAAAATAAGAGAAACAAACAGGCAAATACGCATACAGACATAAACACAGAAAGAGAGTCTGAAAAACTGGAAAATTTCCACACAAGAAGACTCCAGAGTTTAAACAAAACATCCAGACTAATAAGCATGGTATGTGTACAAGTGTGGAAACAAAAATGATATAATTTACCTGCAGTATTAAAAATTATAAATACTTTGTGAAAGCTTATATTTTATCAGTTTTATTCGTTCGTGATAATACTCACTACATTTACAAGACACTTGGAGTTTTTTGTTGGTCCCACTCTTCTGGCACGTACTGAGGAATTGAAGGAAAACATTACGAGGGAAAATTAGTTTACATCTGAAAAATACATTTCAAAACCAGAGGGAATATTCTCTCTTGCTTCCAGATATAAACTACGATAAAATGCTAAAATAAATCATTATTTCATTTCATACATACATACCTATTAATGTAACTATGTTCGTACATAGATACATAGATGCATGCATGCATGCATACGTACGTACGTACGTACACACATACACACATACATACACACAAACATAAATACATACATACATACATACATACATACATAC
>WURT03646545.1:0-19431 GCA_009936505.3 Holothuria glaberrima | reverse complement strand
CTGTAAATTTTCCAGTATGATGCTATTGGAAGCTAAGATTTTACAAAGCAGTCTCTTATACCAGCAAATAAACAGTACTACTGTACCACCATAATTTCCAAGGTTGAATTGATGATCACAGATTTTGTCATTTGTGTACATTATAACAGGTATGCATATTATATATTATAAGTCATAGATTTTGTTATATTGACGAACGCACTAGCGTGAAACTCTGAGCAGAGGTACGCTGAGTTTTTACTCCAGTATTTGAGTGTGTATATTTATATATATCTATATATTTATATATATGTATATACATATATAATGCTAGATCCATCTGTTAGGTGAAATCGGTATTCCGCCAGTGACAGTGCAAACCGGCAAAAACAAAACAAAATACATAAGATTACATTGCCCCTTAACGTTCTGAGATATACATGCATGTTATTTCAATGGCCCCTAAGTCATTAGTGTTAACAGATACATGTACATAAGTTGGTGTTCAGCGAAGAAATTGCATATAGATTGTATTGTAAACAGGACTTATATATATATAAAGTTACGCGTTCCCATATAAAACAGTGTGTTAAACAATCAGGTGAAACAATTTTTTTGCCTTAAGGTCAATTTCTCCCAACAGTCACATTTTTCCATACAGTATTTTGCCTAAATCCCAAATTAGAGAAAGAAATGTGTGTGTATATATATATATATGTATATATATACATACATTTACACTGTGTTTTATTGCGGAAAAGTGCAGTCTGGTTCTTCACTTTTCCGTACAGTAGTTGTAAATTGGGTGAGTAGAGACGACTTTAATAATAAGTTTGTATGCTTTCGAAGGTATTTTGTAGTTGGTCTTTTGTTATAATTTAATTCTCTGTTTGCCAATCCTATTGTGGTGATGTACTCATAAGGGGAAAATGTTATTGTATGGCACAAAGGTGAGTATGTACATACTGTACAATAGACTCTTTTTCCAAATAGCAACTACAAAGGATCATGGAATAGAATTTTGGTACCTGCCATTTTTGTCAGTAGCATTTTACTGTAGACAAAAATGAGATGTACCAAAACCCAATCCTTTGTTATTGCTATTTGGAAAAGAATCTTTGCCAGTTGAGTGGGCAGTCTGTGTGCAGTGTGTAGTTTTGCGTTGAAAGTATTAAAGATGTGTGGCTGTTAAACAATTCATAGAAGTGGTGGCATTGGGAGCTGTGAGAAGGATCTTTCTTAGTGTTTGTTACATGAGTGGTATTGATTGTGGTTAGTTTGTTTGTTTTGACTGATCCTCCCTTGCTGGAACACAGCAACCCTCCAGTCGTGGAGTATTATGCCAAGCTGGCAGTGCCAGTATCGTGAGACAAACTGTATGTTGCAGGTAAAATTTCTGTCAAGTAGAAATGAAGAAAGAAGAGAAGAGACAAATAAGTTGATTTTTGACATTTTCATTCCTTAGCTAACATAATCTGAGTCATCAAATTTATTAAGTTTATGTCCTTGGTTCTCTGAGTGGTAAGTTATGAGTCAACTGTACAGTATATGCTCTAGGCCTTAGAGTCTGGGACAGTCTTTGTTGGGATCTTATATCTAAAGCTTAAATTTTTTTTTCATGTCGCCAATATTATTTTACATCAATATTGTTCAAGAAATTATTTTCTAGTTAGTTTTTCATTTTCATGATATTCAAGGAGTTTCAATATTATTCAAAGGCTAATATATGGGAAGAGATTGGGGCAAATTGATTTTATAGCCCTTGTGCAGTTTCCTTATTGACTGTTTTGGAATTAATCTACTGACCACTGACCAGTAACTGTAAATTCCCCAAAACACTCACCCAGCTTACTGAATGTGATCTGTATCATATATGTACAACGCTATGCGAGTCGCTATGAAAATTTGGTGAACAATTTGCCATTCTGTTGCAGTGATATACTCCCTATTCTCCGAATGTGATTGCCACTATATAGTATGTATGCATATATCTAGCATGTGCAGTAGGGTTGTATGCATATAAATAGGGGAGTAAATCTGTAAAAGTAGAACAGCTTGACAAGAAAGAAACAAAGACTGCTAGGAATTGAGACACGTGAGAATTCTGAGGAACATGTTTATTTATGATGTCCGGCAATTTGAGAGACGGTTTTAGTGCTGAGAATTGAGTCTCTAATAATTATTTTCAGGCGACCAAAAGTACAAAACATTACTCGCCATTGGCCACTGAATCAAATTCAGTGATGGCACAGACTGACAAAATGGTCGCCAATGCGACCATTTTGGTCGCATTGTACAGCTCTGATTCACACAAGGCTTTGTAGTGTTTTTGGCAGTCTTGTTGTCGATTTTGTATTTAATGCATTTTTACTTTGCTGTGCTTGATATTTATAGGCAAAATTTATACGTTGCTGGACCAAGCTTTAACAGTGAAGATTGTGTACGTCTTAGTACAGTACTGTAATGTCAAAACTTGGAAACTGTAAAGTTTAATGGACACCCTTATTTCAAGCTTAAAATTGCAAGACAGCTGCTTGGCTTTTCAGATGCCAGGAAAAATCGCATGGACACAAGTTCATTGGGCTTTTACAATTGTACATGTGAGAATCATTTAAAAATATTTTAATTGTCTACAACATTTTTTCATAACTTGACCCCATCGCATTTTTTCATTGTGTTTTAATTATTTCATCTCCCTGCCCTCCCTCCCCCTTCACAAAAATGGCCTCAGGTTCAGTAATCTGGACCTGTATATGATTAAAAGGCTTGTTTCTAAATCTGCTTTCCAAAATGTACAACATGCGAGATTTTGTTATCTAGCATGCTCCACTTTTAGAAAACATTTGTGGTGATAATTCATTGTACTGTACCATTATAATGCTCTTTGTTTTAAGAGAAAGATACATGCATCTTCTTAGAAAATAGTTTGAAGTTTGTTGTTTCTTAAGTTCACTTGTGACTTTATCACCAGTATGGTGTAGAGCATGATTTTGTATTTCCTTATTAATTTTTGCTTATTTTACATTGACGTTTCATATTTTTTGTTTTACTGAGGTTCTCCTGTATTTTAACTTTACTTAATTGCTTTTCTCTGGTATTGTATGGGTTTCTTCTTTTTATCTTCTCTGTGAAGCAGTGTGGGATGTAGTGAACAATGCTCTGTAACTTTATTATTATTATAGTGCAATACATAGAGGTACAATTTAACTATGAATTACTGTACACATTCCAGGAGAACTGGAATTTGCTTGGATGATCAGTACAAGTCCAGTGCATTTTACACCTTCAGAGAAATTATGCTTCAACATATCTGACACATTTTTACTTCTCTTTGCAGATTAGGAATGAGTGAATGGTGTGATCAAGTTTGACCTTTGACATCAAAGATTTACCTGGAGGTCAAAACAGAGAGATGGACTTTGAAAGTGCTCTTCAAAATGTCCTTCAAAACGTTGGCTTATTTCACTGGCTGCATTTTCTTATGGTTGTCTCCATCCAGATATTCTGGAACCCTCATATCACGTCACTAGCTTTTATTGGTGACCCACCAGGATTTAGTTGCCGAGACAGCAAAGGAACAAAAGTGGAAGCATGTGACAAGCAGTGCAAAAGATATGTTTATGGAGAAGAATTTACTTCAATAGCTACAGAAGTAAGTGTTATTGTACTATAAAGCAAAAGATACTTGTCCTCCTGGGTGGACAGATGGCTTGGTGGCAGTGAATTTTCCTCACCAGGGGCCATGCAGTATGTTGCATGGTCACCTGCCTGGGGGAGGGTCCCCCTCCCCTTTGAAAAATTTTGAAAAATTAGGTGTCCTTACATGCAATCTGGTGCCACATATGCTACCTTTGAAGTAAAATTTTGTGTTAAGAAAAATTTATGTATTTTAGGTACTAAATAAAAAAGTCTGCCAGTGTATCAGTGAGCCAATGGCCCCCCCCCCACCTGAATATGCCGCTGCTTGGTGGTTAAAGTGAAAACCTACCATGCCATAAGCCTCTGGATCAATTCTGGGCCCTGTTTCACAAAGAATTATGCTCAATCTTAAGTTTTGATTTGTATGCATGATAAATCAAATTGAAGACAAGAGGTAGCTCTTTTTGAAAGGCACCCTGGTAGTAGCACATGAAAGTTTTCAGGGATTAAATTGCTTGTTTGGCAAAGGTGTTGATAGAAGCATTGAAGGGATTAATAATTCATGACATTGGATCAGTATGTGGTTTTACAATTAAGCTGTCATGATCTAAGGTCTCTGCTTTGCTCAGTTCTGCAGGCTCTGGTACAGAGCAGGGACTCCTGACTATGTTTATCAGTGATTTTTTGGCAGGCCTCATATAAGCTTATGTCTTTGGCCCCACTACATTTAGAGTTACACTCAATCATATAACTGACTTACAATGGGGAATGGACCACATTAAGTGGACCTTAAAATTGAGCTTAGTTCCTTGTGCAACAGGCCTTGGAATTATTTCAAACTGACTTAACTATATCAAGTCATGTAGTGCATCCCTTTCAGGACATCAACAACAAGTCATTAAGTTGTTCTTAAAAAGTGTAGCTTTAGTGTAAAATTTTAAGAAATATACTGTACAGAAAGGCTGGAAATCAATTTTGTGGTCCAACTCCCATTTCCATA
The DNA here is from genome assembly GCA_009936505.3 of Holothuria glaberrima. Taxonomy (NCBI): domain Eukaryota; kingdom Metazoa; phylum Echinodermata; class Holothuroidea; order Aspidochirotida; family Holothuriidae; genus Holothuria; species Holothuria glaberrima. The sequence goes on along the minus strand of WURT03646545.1, from coordinate 14,813 downwards.
GCTTATATTCAATTGCTGAGGTACGAATTGTTCAAATTTGGTCTCTTTTTTTGAAACAGTGGATTGCACAATAACTAGTGATGTCCTTCTTGTACAACTGACAATTTCCTGCTTCTGTTTCCTCTTGAAAAGTTTACATGACCTTTGAAAAAGTACAGTACTCTTTAATGGAATAGTATGTTGTAAGCAGAGGACTTGCTTAGCCAAATCCCCCCCCCCATAAAGACAAGGAAGTGCTCACATTTAAGAACAAAGTACAGTATACTGGTTTAGAAGTAAAAAAGAAAAGAAAAGAAAAAGAAAAATGTCACTCTAGTCAGTACAACACAAGTTATTGCCCAATCAATCATTTTCGTAAATGAATTTCAACATTTTGATATCTCAGCACAGGAATGTCCTGTGGAGATAGGAGTTTGACCAGTGTGATTCATTTTCAACCTTTAAAACAAAGATTTTCTTATTGACTTAAGGTATACTTAAAAGTCAAGCGTTAGATGGGATGACTCACTTGTGTTCTTCAAATTTTTCTAAGCTCTTTGCCCTATAAAGGAACCAACTGGTTTTACATCTGCTTTGCATAAACATTATGGAGAGCTACAATATGTTACAAATTAAAGTTCAATTGCATATATCTACTGTAAAACCTGTTTTTGCTGGTTAGGATTTCCCCTCACCTTCACATTACCCCCTCCTTCCTGACAGGTTGTAGATATGGCCTGTGGGTACCAGGGCATGACAAACCCAAAAATCCACTAGCCTGGGGCCAGCTCAAATGAAATATGGGCCATAGTGTCAGTTACCTAAGAAAAACCCCATGGACTAGCAAAAATTGCTGTATAGCTCAGTGGTCGTACTGTAGTCAATGCCTTTGGAGGCTAGTGCAGTATTCCATTTGGGCTAGTGGAGTCGGTCAAGTGCCCCATGGGCTAGTGGTAAAGCTTCAGAAATTTTGAGCCTTGATGGGTACTTTGATTCTTTATTGGTCAAGTGATAAAGTTATGGTAAGTTTAAAACATAAAAGACTACCTACTGTACTAATGATCACATAGTGAAGTACCCTGACACTTTCAAGGCTCTACGTCAACATTACTCATAGACAATCTTGTAAGCATCACATTGACTGTAGATCTAAGGCCTGTTCTGCTATATGAAAGTTCCTTGAACTAAAAGCAATAAGCTGTAACTATGAGTGAATGAACTATAAATGATTGTGTGGGTAGTTAGTGTAGTGGTAGATGCTGCAATGTCAAGGATATATTTAGAAATGCAACACTAGCTACCATCAGCTTTACCCAACACTACTGTATTTGTCCCCTCTTTCAAACTTAATGTAAGAACTACTGAGAAGGTACAGTATCAATCCGTAAAGAAACATACTATCCATGTGAAGCCTTGGCATGTCATCCCCTTCCTTCAAGTTCACTTCCAGAGTAAAATGTGAGGACATAAGTTGCCTAAGTATCTCCAAAATAACAGACACAGTAGGAATTGAATGCAAATTTCTTCATAATACTTTAGGTCAAGTTCCTTTTTGATACATGTCCAAACTTCACTCAATATTATACAATTCTTTTAAACCACATTTTAGTGTCTTTAAACATCCATACTTCTAATCACAATTTTTCTTTTCTTTCTTCCCAGTGGGATCTAGTCTGTGATGAAAAATACAAAGTGAATGTTGCCCAAGAAGTTCTCATGTTTGGCTTCTTGGTCGGTGTGGTTGTTCTGGGCAATGGTTCTGACAAACTTGGACGCCTTCGAACTACACTGATATGCCTCTACGTTCTTATAGCTACACAACTGTTCATGCTGATTTGTAGAAATTTCTTTCAATTTGCTCTGTCAAGGTATGTTCATCTTCTGTGTTCTTGCATCACTTCCATTTCTGGTCTCCTCAGATATTCCATCCCTTTAAATTCCCAATAACTATTCCAGAATTTAATACAGTTTCCCAGTCTTCTAGTTTTTACAGAAAGCTATTGTTTTTTCTTGGAAGTTAAGTCAAGTCCTGTTATCTACTGTGAGCCATTTTAAATATGTCTTTGGGCATCAAAGTCATTTGGAAGATAAGTCAGCTTGAATGTAACATTAATGAACATAATAAAATTTGAGAGGCATTCTTTTTTCTATGAGATAAATAGTATGGACACATCCATAATTAACCTGTGAAGTACTTTTTAACTACACTTCATATGGCTTTTACAATTTAGAGACTGAGACATAACTAAATTTTGTTTTCTGGAGATCACTTTTGAAGAAAAAACACAAGAAGATTGCTCTTGGGCAAAAGCTTCTGTACTCAATTTAGGCAGTTTCCAAACTGCACAAATATACCAGCTTCTGATTACTAAGTATCACTGCTCCAACTTCTCATAAACATCATATGTAGTTGTAGTCTACAGTATGACTCTAAAAAATTCCTCTTTTATTATGTCTCTTGGGCTAGACATACAGTAATGGACAGCATGTCTAGTGAAATGCTGCCATGTCCTTGACATTTGCCTTACTGCCCTCAAAAGGCATTAAGGCAATATATAAACATTTCAGTCAGTGCCATTCTGTCAGGATCACTTTGCTGTGTCCTCTTTAAGGCCTATGTCAAGTCCTGTGCATTAAGTTTCATGCATTCATGGTAAAGTTAAAAGCTATACACTCATCACCCCAAAGTATATATTTAGTGTGGGGGTATCAAAATTCTCAGTTGGTGACTGCTCTTTGATTGACTTTGAAAATTCAAAAGAAGCACAGTAGCTCACATTCCACACAATGCAGTGAGAGTGCTTGGATTACACAGTATAACCTTGTATGCCCACAAGAACATGACCTTGGAGCAAAAAGGTATCTGCACAAGACCTGAGGTTTATACAGTTATGGGAGGAGTTACAAGTTGCCAAGTTGGGAGAATTGGAACCATTTGGGATGAAAGATGTGCCCTTTACAGTAAGCGAAAGTTCTGTTCCCTTTTTAAGTTTACATACAGGTACCCTATTGACATGTGAGATCATGCTTATGTCCCTATATTTTCATTTTGTATTTCTTCTAAATTTAAGGTTTGTTTTGGGTTTCTGTATTGGAGGAGGAAGTTTAACAACATATGTGATAATCTCTGAGAACATTCTACCACATCAACGTGCTCTGGCAGGAACATTCTCGAGTATTGCATTTGCTCTTGGTAATGTGGTAAGGACACCTCTTTTGCATACCTTTAATGTCAACCAAACTAATGTTTTATCTATACACTTTAACAGAGTTGTAGCAAGTCATGACATGACCATGTCAGGGGTTTAAGTGGGTGGAGGGATAGGAAAAATGTCCCCCTCTTTACTTTCATCAAAACTAAAGAATCTTTCTTGAAAAAATTCCTGTGGGTACTTTTTTGTACAATAACTATTAAAAGATTTTCAAAGTTCCTATGTTGCAGACATGATTATGGGAGGTGCATTTGCATTTTAATCCAAAGTAAATGTGTTGACCTCAAGCATTTTCTTGAGCTTTGTTCCTGGACCCCTTCCTTTTAGTACCCTTTGCCCCTCTGTCACTTGATTTATGCTGATCACACTTTTATACTCCAGTCCCTCTCTTGCAAGAATGTATAGAATTGTTTGATTTTAGGGTGATTATCCCCATACAACTTACATTGTGACTGGGTCACTTAACAGTTAGTTAGATGAGGTTAGATGAGGTTTTACGGCTCAGTTTCTAACCAATTGGTTTAAGCCCGGCCGGCGATGGCTTTTTTCCAGCTTGTGGCTCACTGGCTTGCTTTCCCTACTCCATTGCTTATGCTCAGCACCAAGCACAATGGCAGTAGGTTCCATTTTTAAAGTCTTTGGTATGACCTGGCTAGGACTCGAACCCCCGACCTTCCAGCTGCAAGTCGGATGCTCTAACCACTTGACCATGCAGTTGGTTACACAGTGATTGGGGTCAGTTTCTTAGAGAGTCATGATGTTATTTCTTTTTCTGATTCAATGAGTCACTTGTTAAAACTCATTAAGAATGTAAGAATTAGCTAACCTAGAGAAGTGTTAGTTTTATTTAACACAGAAGACTTGAGAGTATCTATAATGCCTGGCTTCTTAAATGGCGGCCTGTGGGCCACATCAGGCCCAAGAGGCAATATCCAATCTGGCCTGCGGTCAAATTGAGGTTCAAACAAAATATGAGGTTTCTTTTTGAGATATATTTTGATGCGGACAGAAGAATCATTTTTCTTGCTTTAAATGAAAAAAAAACATAACTAAAATGTGTCAAACATTTTTTTCGGTGCCCTTTGCACACACCTGTCAATAGCAGCAGTGGTTGTTTCAAACCAGTAACTTGGCCAGGGATACCCTCATCCATCTTGGTAAATTGACAATAATTAGAAAATAGGAGGCCTACAGTGTCTCTTAATCGGTGAAGCTGTACTGCTTTCGAAAATAACTGTAGTTTCGGATAAAAAGAAACTGACGAATGGGCAAATTGGAAAATCCAATTATTTATGAAAAATGTGGCCTGCCAACAAAAACAAATTAAGAACCCTAGCTGTAATGTAAGGAAGGGATGGGGGAGGGAATGGGGAAGGGGGAGGGAGGGGTGTACAGCAGCAATGATGTGTTTGTTACACCAGCAGCAGCATAACCTTGATAAACAGTACTGTGACAGTCTATGGCAGTGACACGTAGTTATAAAGCACTTTCATGTAGAGAATGGAATGCAATATAAAAGGAAAAGTAGCAGGTGAAAGAGACATGATTAGGATGACATTGATGTTAATGCAAAATTTTGTGTTCTTACTCATCAAATATGGCAAATACTTATACTTCATGCAAAGGTTACACACTTGTAATCATACTTATGACATTTCACTCACTTTTCAAGTGCAATGTGATCACTGTAGGCACAAATGGAAATACCAATTTTCTGTCAGGGTAGTATATTGTGCAAGAGGTTACGTATTGTGTGATGTATATTCAGCTGCAATGCATCTCGTACATACAAATTACTTCTAGGGATTTGACATCAGGTGCAGAGGATGGTGTGATTGTTGTTTGTTATTTTAATATGATTTTGTATTTTCTGTCCAGGTGTTTGCCATCATGGCCTACTTTATACGTGATTGGAGGATGCTAAGTCTGGCCATTGCAATTACTAACATTCCGTATATTTTGATGGCATGGTAAGTATGAAAGAAAAGATGTATTCTATGAATTAACATACCCCCCCAAAAAAAAAAGCAATGTCATTAAAAGTGCACTGCAACCTGAGATGGTAGTGGATAATGTACACTCCTTCTTTGTACTTTATACTACTACTGCCCCCCTTCCCCCAGTCTCCAGCCCTCACCTTAAGAGAATATTTGAAGTGTAGCTGTATCATTATCTCCCAAGTATGTTTACAGTCATTCAGGTTAAGTTGTTTCTTTTTAGTAGCAGGGAGCAAAATTTAAATCTTTGATTTGCATCTAATTTTTGCTACTTGTCAATCTGAAACCATTACACAGCCCCAATCTTAAAACATACAGTAAATTCTTCACATCTCCTCAATTTCCCCTTTATAAGTATCTCATGAAATTCCAGAAAATAAATATAGCACAATAGAAGTAATCCACAGATTTATCTTGTATGAATGAAAAAGTTCTTAAAAGTTGCCTTATGATTAGAAAAACCATGTATACATTACCATTGATTAATGGAGGGGGAAGGGGCTGTGGGCTGTGTCAATTTGAATTGGGGTTTTGCCTTTGGCATCGTTCCAACTCTTAGTAACACAAAAAAAATAATATAAACACAATCATTGTACAGGAACATGTCTAAGTTTTACTTGCCACCCAAAACAATTGTAATTTCCACCTGTAATACAATTATGTGCCATACTTCATGATATGTCAAGTCATAACCCATCCAATTTCTTGCCTTACATAAAACTCAGTTAATCCCCATGCTGATGATATGTTTATCTCAAGACTACAACAGGTTCTAAAGAGTTCCTGAATATGACTTTGAGATGTCAGTATTTTAAGGGACTTTGGCTTGTAGTACACTAATATCTGATTCTATTTGTCCTTGAAGAAAGAAACTACTCTGGGATCTTGTGCTTTCCAACCTATAAACAGCTATGAACAGTAAAAATAATTGAACCAAAAACTAATTATGATTGTCTTTGCTTGACAACATTCATAAACCAATAGTAACTGCCAGTGTTTTAACCAGACTCCCTGATGACTACTGTAGTCACACAGCTACCATTCATTTGCAAATGTCATCAGCAAGGCAATCTTTAGGCCTTGTTCCTAGTATTTATAACACCAGATCATCAGCCTAGATAATGAGTTTCATGAGAGGAAAGAATCAAAACCGCAGTTATGTATGTTTCCTGAAAGGATACTTGTCAGAGATCACCTTTGGCCCTTAAAAAGTTGAAAGATATGAAAGCCCTCAAAAGTTGTAGTTTGACAATGCACATAGAGTTAAGACTTAAACCATTTTTGTTTTTTGTTGTTCTTTTTTCTTTTTTTTTGGTGGAGCAATTACTTCCGTCAATTATTGGATGAAAGTAGAAAAAAGCTGTGTGAATCTCGACAGGCACAAACTGCGATAATTTTAACAGCAGAAGTTGTAACGTTAGTGTGACCAGTAGCTAGAGTTGTTCAGTGTGTTGAAATAATTGTGGCCCTGCCTCAGCGTAGCTCTCCGACCAAATACTAGTAACCGGATATGACTGTTTATGAAGTCCCGGATCTAATAAACAAAGAAATTATGGTACCAATATGCAAAGTCTTTGGATATATGACCCGTCCAGGTCATACCATTTCGTAGTGAAAATTTTGATAGGAGTTCTCTTATATACACGTACATTTTGCATATGCAGTTTTTGACTTGGAATGCCTAACAAACGTTCAACGAGATTAAACATAATAAATGTTTGCTGTTGTACTACACCGCCTTCTTTGCAAAGCGTCTTGCACGGTTTTGGGTCAGTTTTATTGTCACTTTTTTGGTTGCATTTATTACGATGCACCTACTACATAATGTCAGTAACCCTTGAAGAATGTAAGGTTCTTCGACTGTGAGGTACGACATTTTCCAAAAAGACCTGGAAAATTTAAATATAATTTGAGTGTGACATGAAAATATCCATTACTTGCAAATTATGAGTTTTAATTAGCAGTAAATTTTCTTCCCATAAACCTAATTGCATTGCGGTCTAATTTTCATAAACTAAGCAGAATTCTGTCTGCACTGAAAAGCATCCCTAGCAACAAACTAGCAATTACCAATTAGCGAGTAAAGCAAGAACAACTCCTTCATCTTCGACTTCCTACAGTGTCTATCGTTTCAGTCGAGCCAAAGACAACCGCACAGGAGTTGCTTACAATCGCTGTGAACTTTGTAATCATTTACAACTTTGTACATTATTAAACATCAGATGACCCCATAAATTATTGGTAAGGCAAACGTTGTTGGCTTTCTTTTTGTAAAGACAATGTATCAAGCAATAGTGACCGCTTATTCATATTATCAGTATTATCAGAGTTTGTGATTGTCAATTTCGACTTTGCAATCCGCAGTCCCTCTCAAGTTTTGGCAAGGTTGGAGAGAGCGGCTCCTAGGTTTTCCCTCTCTGGAAACCAAAAAAGGAGTATAGGGTATGCTTCGAAGTATTATTCAGTGAACATAGTAGTATACATTATTGAAAACGGATGGTGGCAACCATTGTATTGAGCAAGCAATACTTAGGCTATACAATGATGGCATTAAGCAGAGAGGGAGTAACATCAAAGGCAGTTTAGTCCCATGGAATAAGCACTGACTGTCTCTTTCCCTTCTCTTCCTTTCTTGTTAAAACATGTTTCTGTTTATGTGTCACAATAATTTGTAGAGAAACACTATTTACCAGTTGAAGTACAATTCTAGAAAACTATCACCAATCCTACTGATAACATTACCATAAACAAAATAGAAGTTATTTCTTATAGTGTATCATTAATATTACAAAGAATCTTGGTCATTTAATAAAGATGTGCCATAGGATCTAGTTTTTGCTCAGTGGTTATTTTATCTGCATCAGTCACATGAACCACAGAAAATTCTCCTCATTTTTGTTTGTTTTAACTAGACTTGGTTCAATACACAACCAAATATTTCTTGCTGGAAAAGAGCTCCCTCTTCGTGGTTAAACAAATGGCTCAGAGAAGTTGTAGACTGAAGTCTTCTGCTGGGAAGAGCAGTAACATTAACTAAGATGTTACATCACAAAATTACAGTAAACTGAAGAAACACTTTACCAAAATTGTGAACCTTCTTGTAAAGATACTTGATGGCGGTCATACATGCTTACAGTGGGTTTAACCTTTTCAGAGTTAAAGACTGCAAGTGCAATCACTTTGCAAGAAACCTACAACAGTTTTAAGCTAGAGTACAGAGATTTTTTATGTGATGTCGAAGTGTTATGGATGGCCAAGCAGGTAATCACCACTGGTGGTAGGATTGTTAACAGTACATATGTGCAGAGCAGTATCTTTGCAGATTGAAATGCTGTAAATGGTTAGCCGTCAAAATGTCCAAGAAAGATTGAACAGCACAATCCAATTACATGATAAAAAAGACCTGTATAACTATGTGCACTGTATGTGCACTTTGTCTGTCTGTCTGTCTGTCCACAGTTGCCTTTAATGCTCTCAGGGGCGCATTCGTCGACAGATTTTAATGAAACTCGGAAACATTGGTTGTAGAAGGTTGGGCTACCTGTCACATTAAGGAAGTTGAGGTCAAAGGTCATTTAGGAGTCATTAACAGCCATTATTTGAATATCTTCAGAATGCATCTCCTCTCACAAACAGCACTGTATGTTCTTGAAAGTTGGTCATAATATTTCTTACATGTGGTTCTTTATAATAATACACAGATTTTTGATCCAAGGTCATACAAAGTTGTTAAAGATCAAACAGTTGAAATATCTTTGATGTGGTATTACTTAGTGCCTGTTAGCCCGATATTTATGAAACATGGTTTAGCCAATCAACTTTTGAAGGGCTTCCAGCAGGGGTGTAAAAATGTAGGTCAAAGGTCATGCAAGGGTCATTTGAGGCCATAGTTGTAAATATTTTGAAGTGATATTTTCTCCTAGATGCATTTCAAAATAATCTTCAAAATTGTTCAGAAGGACAATTGGCAAGTGCAGGTTACAAATTACTTCCCCAATTTGGGATGAAAAATACTTTTGATACCTTTCTAACCAATTTTTTGCCACCCTACTGTTTTTACCAGTCTCACAAATTCAGTTTACTACCCATTTTTCTTTGTACTGCACTCTCTTTAAAACTGTCTGTCTACAAGAGATCAATCCTGTGAGGTTGTTAAGGTTAGTTTAAAGGGAGCTGCTTAATGGATATTACCATTGGGTATTTCCATTGTGTGTGCATTGTCAGAGCGTGGGGTGTGTAAGACTCAAGGTCAAAAGGTCAAATGACAGTACTACTGCTTGAGGGAGTGATTCTGTTGGCCTCATAATTCATCATCATGCACGAGTTGTAATTGACAAAACATCATTCTTGCAAACTTTCCTGTTGTATTTGTAACTTTTTCAGCTCAAACCAGCTATAAGCTGTTTGAGCTATTGTGTTCCACCACTCCTACATGGTGTGGTGGATTTTCTTTAAACTTGGACACAATGATCTTTGGGTTATGGGCCATATGGTGTGTAGAGTAATTTGGGTCCCGGGTCCCATTTGAGCCTTATGTGCCATTTTATGAAAAATTCATGGGCATGGATTTTCTTGAAACTTGGACACAAGTTTCATTGGGTTATGGGCCATTTGGGGTGTAGAGGAATTTGTGATCCAGGGTCCCATTTGGGACCTATGGGCCATTCTATGAAAAATTCATGGGCCATTCTAATCGTAAAGGAATTTGGGGTCGAGGGTTCCATTTGGTCCCTATGGGCCATTTAATGAAAAATTTTAAAATTAAAAAATTTGGTGCAACTGTCACCTCTGGTTCAGTTTGAGCAACTGCACCATTGGTGCTCTAGTTTATGTTTAAATTTCTTCTTTTATCAGCATAATACCAGAATCTCCCCGATGGTTGAGTTCTAAAGGTCGAATTTCAGAGGCAGAAGATGTTTTATATCATTTTGGCAAACTCAGCAATCCCAATTTTGCCAGAAAATCAGTCTTACTGACTACTGGTCAAGAAAATAAAAGGAGCTCAGGAGGTGGGATTTTTGATGCCTTTAAAACACCAGAGTTGCGCAAGAGAACTTTATCATTAATGTTAGCATGGTGAGCCATATAAAATTATTTAGTGGAAGAGGACTTCTTTTTAATTTTCATCTTTGAATCAATTTTGCAGTAATTTTGGCATTTGTCTTGTTCAGGATGTCATTAATACCTCATCAGACTTTCCTTACATGATTTTTCATGAGTGTCATAGGGGTTTGATAAAATTAATGAATTTTCCTGAATTTAGAGGCTATTTTTCAAGGTAGGACGGAATGTGAGGGTGTATTTGAAACTTATACTGTGTGAGTCATGTTATTATTCATTGGAACTGAAAGGCAAGAAGCAGTCACTCAAAAATATTTTGAAACACCTGTTTAAAGGGGAATATTGCATTTAAAATGCACAAAATTGGCATAAAAAGACTATACCTTTACTCATCATTTAACCATTCAGTCACACACATAAACTCCAGCGATAGCTGTATCTCCTCAAAGTATTATGCATTACAAGATTTATGGATGTTGCATCTTTTAAATTTTTGAAAATTTGTGTGAATAAATTATTTTGTGCAACAAATGAGTGAATTTCTTTCTTTAGGAGCCCCATTTCTTGAAAAGAAAGTGACCATATTGCATGTTTGGAATTATCGATTGTTCTATATCTATTAATATTGGTTTAGAAATATGAAAATTTTCTGTAGAACAAATGCAGTATTTCCCTCTAAGATTAATTGTGCATTCTTACTTCTGGTAGATGTATGTCCCATGATGTTTTAGAAGATAAATATTGCATATTGAAGGTAAACCTAAAAGTTACTCTGCATGAATTTAACAATAAAGTAACAAAGATAGTGTCATATGATTGAAAAGAGCCATTCATGAATTAGGTTACCATATTTTTGAAATCAGGGTGTGGCTGTATTGTCCTCTAATGAGATGAGTATATGTCATGTGAGGAAGTCTTTGCTACTATTCACAAACAATTCCTTTTATGGACACTCACTTAAGTTCTTTGATGTAAGCATAAAAATGCACTTTTTTACACATTTGTAGAACAGTAAGCATGTTTCCTACAAAACTTCAACCATTTTTGGTCCTCAGTATATATTTGAGACAATTTTGTTTATAGTGGATGTACACCTTTGAGCAGTGTTCCTTTTACACAGAATCATACATCTAATGTTGTGATGCTTTTTTCACAGGTTTACATGCAGTTTTGTTTATTATGGGTTGACAATGAATTCCAGTAGTCAAGGTAGTAACAGATATGTAAGCTTTTCACTGTCAGGTTTGGTGGAGATACCAGCTCATCTCCTGTGTGCTGTTACTCTCAATAGGTAAGTCTTGTGTTCTATAAATTATCAGAAGTCTCCATTGACCATACTGAGTGTTTTTTCAAGGAGACTGTAGAGTGTACCCTCTCTAACCTGGCCAGTGTCAGAAATTTAAGGTCAAAGGTCATTCAGGGAGCTTGTGAAGTCATTCCTCAAAATATTGAGAGGATGTCTCCCTGTAGATACAGTACTTGAATTTTGTTAAAATTTCCAGCAAAGATGCATTTAACTTATACTTATTGCATTTGTTACCAAAGATTAGTTGAAAAATAGTTGTATAACAATCTTTCAGTATACTTTTACTTAGATTAAAAGGCTTTAAAGGCCAGTACACTGTCTTGTAATTTTCATTTTGCAATGCTGCCTGTTTAATGTGAGTTGCTGTGGCATTCAGTTTTGCTTAGTCAGGGGTTTGCTGGGCAGATTTGAGACTTTACAAGGAGATTTGATAGAAACAGATGATCAGTAATAAATAAATACACAGCAAAAATGTTGTTAAATTATCACTCTATGCAAACCAAATATCTCATGGGAGTGATGTTTTCAATTTTTTTTCAGGGTTGGAAGAAAAAGAACCCTTTTCTTTGCCCTTTTTACTGGTGGTCTCTGTTGCCTCTTTGTAGATTTTACATTTCCGAATGGTAAGAATGTTTGCTTCAGTTACACTTCATTGTTCTAGCAAAAAGTAGCTTTGGAAATACTGAGTTATTAAATGAGTTTGTTGACATAAAAACCTATTAGAAGTAAAAAAATACAAAAATGGACAAAATTCTCATAAATTCTACACATTATAGAAAACAAAACAGGTATAATTTCCAACAAAATCCATTAAAACTTGACCAGATTACATCCACATTTTTTACACCTTCATCATGAATATATATTCAATTTGTGATGCAATAGGGGTGGGGTCTGACAAAACATGTTTTACATTGTACTTTGTGTGTTCTGCGTTGACCTTTTATTTGAAATAATTTTGTCAAGTTGACGACCTGGAAGGGTTTCAACCAGTAGTTATAGTCTAGAAGTTGAGGAAAGACGATATTACTGCAAGCTGTCTTGGCTCGAAAATGATTTCATTATTTTTGCATAACTACTTGGTTATCTTTGTCAAATTTGATGAAGTGTATCTTTAATGATTAAAATTTCGTTAAAAATAAGTCCACTGCATTTCTCATATGGGGGCTTTACTTTGTAAGTCCTATTAATTGCATACTTGTATGCAAACCTTAGTTTTACAGGTTACATTACATATTCTTCTACAAAATTTTTGTCTTACAAGAAACAGTTGCACTCCCCACCCCTACCCCACTTCTTGTAAGGTTACCTTAGGTGAACATGTCATTTAAGCTCATAATAAAGTTCAAATGTTCAAATGGAAGAGGTCTCAATTTACCAAATTGGAGTTGAGCATTGAACAGTGTAAAGAGTACAACTTACCTTTCTCAGGAGGTCAATTGTATTTTGTTTGTAAAATCATTCAATAAGTGTACAGAATCAAACTCTGTTTTCCCTTAAATCCAAACTAATCTGTTACCCCCATGCTCTATGAATTCTACATCTCTAATAGCAATGCAAAACCTTCATTTTGAAGAATGCAAAATGCTCATTCTTACATGTCCTTAAATGTGATGAATCATTTGAAGTAAGCCCATGGTGTGTATACAACACAGCTCATACACACACTGCCAAAAGTGTATGTGTCCAGCATATGCAATATGCAATAGCTATCCATGAGTCCAAAAGGTGATGTTATATGAAATTGCTGCTCCCTGTTCTTTTAAAAGTGAGGTACTGATTTGGCAAAGAGTAGATGAGAACTCCCCTTCATTTGTGTTTTCTTTTTCCTTTTATCTTTCATGTCATTTTTCAGGCAAGGAATCTATGCGATGGTGATGTTGCGTGTGTGTATGTATGTATGTGTCTATGTGATACTTTGCTTGTAAACACGATATCTCAAGAAGAGTAATGCTGAGGGATCTCATACTTGGCGCGTAGATTGCCCAAATTGGGCAGATGATCCCCATTGTTTTTGGTGGAGGTCAAAGGTCATTTGGGGTCATGAGAGCTCACAACCTTGTAAACACTATATCTCAAGAAGGGTAAGTGAGGGATCTCATACGTAGCAAGTAGGTTCCCCATATTGAGTAGATGATCCCTATTGTTTTTGGTGGAGGTCAAAAGTCATTTGGGGTCACCAGAGATCAAATGGTCAAACAAAACCTTGTAAACACTATATCTCCATAAAGATAACTTCAAGGGATCTCATACTAAGTATGTAGATTGCCCATATTAAGTAGATGATTCTTTTGTTTTTCATGGACGTCAAAGGTCATTTGGAGTCACCAGAAATCAAATGGTCAAAACCTTGTAAACACATTATCTCAAGAAGGACATGTGTGAGGGATTTCATACTTATCATGTGGATTGCCCATATTAAGTAGATGATCTCTATTGTTTTTGATGGAGGTCATAAGGTCATTTGGAGTCATGAGGGGTCAAACAGTCAAAACCTTGTAAAGACTATATCCCAAGAAGAATAACTTTGAGGGATCTCATGCTTAGCATGTGAATTGCCCATATTTAGTAGATGATCCCTTTTGATTTTGGTGGAGGTCAAAGGTGATTTGGGTCAGCAGAGGTCAAATGGTCAAAACCTTGTAAACACGATATCTCAAGAAGGGTAAGTGTGAGGGATCTCATGCTTAGCATGTGAATTGCCCATATTTAGTAGATGATCTCTTTTGATTTTGGTGGAGGTCAAAGGTGATTTGGGTCACCAGAGGTCAAATGGTCAAAACCTTGTAAACACGATATCTCAAGAAGGGTAAGTGTGAGGGATGTCGTATGTTGCATGTGGATTGCCCCTATTGAGTAGATGATCCCTATTGTTTTTGGAGGTCACAGGTCATTTGGGGTCACCAGAGGTCAAAAGATCAAAACATTGTACACACATTATCTCAAGAAAGGTAAGTGAGGGATTACATGCATAGCATGTGGATTGCCCATATTTAGTAGATACTCCCTATTGTTTTTGGTGGAGGTCAAAGGTCATTTGGGGTCACCAGAAGTCAAATGGCCAAAACCTTGTAAACAATATCTCAAGAAGGATAACTTTGAGGGTTCTCATACTTAGCATGTGGATTACCCATATTGAGTAGATGATTCCTATCATTTTTTGTGTTGGTCAAAGGACATGTGGGGTCACAAAAGGTCAAAACCAATAACATGATATTTTAAGGAGGGTAACTGTGAGGGATCTCATACTTGGCCTGT
>WURT03646535.1:0-19431 GCA_009936505.3 Holothuria glaberrima | reverse complement strand
AGGAAGGAAGGAAGGAAGGAAGGTAGGAAGGAAGGAAGGAAGGAAGGAAGGAAGGAAGGAAGGAAGGAAGGAAGGAAAGGATTCGATTCGCCAATATCCAACCCCTCATAAATAGGTATACTCCAATTTCTTTCAGAATGAACGTTGGTGGGGCTGTGGAAGTTAAGAGATGACTTAAACGTTCATATAAAAAATTTAGAATCCCTTGGAGTTGATGGTAAAACGTATGGACTATTCTTTAAACCATTGATTTTGTGTAGGGAAGGAGAGCGACCTAGGATTTGCGATGAAATAAGAGGAGGAAAAGGTCAGACTCTTTCAGAAATACAATAGTTTTCAATAGCGAATAGAATGCAAATAGTATAGAGTATAAGTTTTCATCTGTTATGGCTCTTCAAGCAACCTCCGACTCTATACGTAATCAGTTGACGTGTGACATATGTAATCAGGAACATCCTACTTTGAAAAGTCGTGGTTTAATTAAACTGAGCATCAACGATCGAAAAAGCAAACTAAGGTCTCATAATCTTTGTCATTGTTGTTTTGGCAAAGGTCGTATTCCCGTGGATTTGCTGCAAAGTGTGGGAAGTGTGGAAAGCGGCATCGTAGTATAATTTGTACTGCATCGGGAAAGACCCAGCCTACCAGACGGGAGGCCTCGGCAGAGGAAGTGTTTCTCGTAGTGGTCAGGATGGGCGGTCAGCCGATGCAAGTACTGGGAATGCGGCGCACGTCGGTGTTGCATGTACAGGCACGGTGAACATTTGACTACAGTTTTACAAACTGGCAGAGTGAATGTTGTTGGTAGGCATGGAATATTAGAGACTACTCTGTTATTTGACAGTGGGTCAGACAGGTCATATGAAACCAGTGATTTGGTCAACAGGGTGAGGCCAGAGTGGGTTTGTACCAAGCAATCTTTGGTGGTAACAAAACTAGTGGGTGCAAGTTGCGTGATGTCAGTAAGTTGGGGTTACAGAACGCTGTCAAAGATGTAAATGGGGATAGTGATACAGAATTACTGACTGCGGTTGAAGTACCAGTGATCTGTTAACCAATACGTAGAACGGATGTTCCCTTTAATTTTTAAGGGCTTTCGGAAATTAGGGGTTTGCAGACGATTACGGTACAAGTAGAGACGTCACGATAGATGTATTGAATGGACAAGACTTCTATTGGACATTCATGAAACGGGGTCTAATAAGATTAGATAAAGGCCCTGTTGCACAGAAGACAGCATTTGGGTGGGTCCTGGAAAAGTCATACGGCCGGGACTCTGAAAGTTTTTTTTTTTTGCTCATCAACTGGTTTGTCTTAATGATGTTCTAGAATTAGATTTTCAACGGATTTTGATATAGAGCGAAATGGACTAAATGGCCCAATTGGAACTAAAAGCAAGCATGTTGATTCCTCGTGGAACAATTTTCAGAACTCTTTGAAGCACATTGGTGATGAAAGCCGCTACGATGTTTTATTGCCTTGGAAAAATGATTACATAACTATGGGTTACTAAATAATGAGAGGCTGGTCAAAAGAATTCTTGGGGCTCTTTCCAAAAAACTGACTAGAAACCCTAAAGTATTTGATAAGGGTATAGCCAGATATGGAACGGTGTGGTATCGTAGTTCCAACAAATAAATTTTACACATCTTATCAAGTGTTTTATCTACACAATTCACCGGTGGTCAAAGATTCTAGTCTAACCACCAAGGTACGCTCAGTGTTTAATGCATCAGCCAAATGTTTTAAAGGTTTGTTACTAAATGATTGTTTAGAAGCTGGACCTCAATTGTTGGGTAAGCGAGGCGAGATTTTGGTAGGCTTTAGGAGGTGGCTTATCGCCATTACTGTAAATATTACTGCGAATTGCGTGTACCTCAGAGCCTGAAACGTGTCAGATAATTACGACACGAGCTTGTTGATCTCCAGAACAAGGTAGCACCATTGAAGGAGCAAACATTGCCTAGACGGTAACTATTGGAAGCATTATTGTGTGTTAAATTGGCGTTTTTAGTCAAAGCGTTATTTCCCCCTATACTAAATGTACAATGCTGAACTGAATCCACTGTGATATTGAGTTGGATTCACACTAAACCTCGCCAACTTAAAACATTTGTAGCCAATAAGATTTCTCGAATTCAAAAATTCACTAGCGTTTTCATTGCGGTTACATTGCGCTGGGTTAGAAAATCCAGCTGATTAACTACTGGGGTGTTTGCTAAGTTAATTTATAGCAAACTTTGTTTACAAGGACCTAAATGGTTCCCTGGGAATACCAGTGCCAGTGGGCTTTCGTCCTTTTGGTTGCCAGGAGAGGGTGATTTTGAGAAAAGGAATACTCTTCCTATCTGTTCAGTCTTTTTTCCCTCAGAAATGGACGAGGAAAAAAAAACCAGTGAGCCACAATTGGAAAAGAGGCCGTGGCCGGCCCGACTCAAACCAATTGATTACAAACGGAGCCGTTAAACCTCATCTGACTGACTGACTGACTAAATGTTCAGTCTGAAGCACCAAAGGATTGAGAATTAAGGCTAGGTTTTGGTTGTCAGATCTATCAATTGACGAGAAGCATCCTGTGATCTCACCAAAGTGTCATCTATCCCATCTGCTGGTCATCTTCTGATAGGCAGGGTGGCTGGGTTTGTGCCATCTAGTATTGGACTAGAAGTCACGGAAGTAATCAAGCAGGAGCTTACGTCAAGCACGCCTTGATGAGTTTTGGGCTATGTGGACCAAAGATTACCTGAGGAACTTTCCCCCAGCGTTGAGGGAATTTGTGCCTTGTTGTAAGCTAAAGTGGGATTCTTTTATGCTAATTAGGGAGGACAATTTGACAAGAATGAAATTGCCTAAGGGGGTTATTGTAGAAGCATTATCTAGGAATAATCGTGTGAAACTGAAAACTTCAATGAGTATGGTAACTAGAGCCGCTCGGGAGTTAAATGATCTCGAAAGCAATGATGCTGGAAGTACTCAGGCAGAAGATAGGTATTGCAGAATGCTGATGCAAAGATGTCGAGTGACAAGAGTAATGATGTGGTCACTTGATCAGAAGTATTGCCAAACTAGTCGTACAAATGTACTTGTAATTTGTACGGTATCTATGCAGTGTTTCGTGAAGCTATTTTTGTAGTTTGGATATTAATGTTTGTACATTGTTGATAAACTGTATTTTTGTAATACTGTAATTTTGTAAATTTTTGTAGCAGTGCGTAATAATAATTTAATAACATACTAAGGCAACGTAATGTTTCTTACGATGCAGAAGTTGTGTAGATTGGAGATTCTCCAGTAGGGGTAGAATGTCATGACTTCCGCTACTGCTATGATTTCGTACCCTGAATTGCTGCCTTTTGTATTATGCTATTTACGTCGTGTGCAATCTCTGTGTTAGTTTAGATATGTTTAAGTCGTATTTGTAACCGTGTTATTGTCCATATGCAGTTGTGACTAAAATTGGTCGGTAACGCTCATGGTGAAAGGTTTGCTGTTTTGTTTTTTCGCTTTTTCGGAGTCTTTCTGGGACAGCCACTTTGCATCGAACACAGTTTGAACATTACGCATCCTAAATTTGGTCATATATATTAACGAGGAAGTCATCTGTGTTTTGTTGCATGAAAAAAGGATCCATTACGTACCTACTTATTCTTCAAGTTACAACTCAGACATCTGTTTAAATGCATTTTACACCGGCGAACTTTCAGTTATTGTCATCCTTACCCTGTACCAATTCTCTATTTATTCCTCAAGATATCTCCCGTTAAAGATTGGTTTCAGTGCACGAAATGCCCCATCCACTACTTAAGGTGACTGGATGTGATGTCCAGTGGGCAAAATGCCTTAGAGCTCTTTTGTGAATCTTTATAATTTAATGCCCTCGTTCTCCTTTAAATTCCATACTGTTGTAATGTTTGAATATCTTTCCAAGTAGACCAAGCGCAGGAGTATCCCATATTTAAGGCCAAACAATCACATCTGTTAAATATTCCATATGGCGGTATCAACATTAACAAGAAATACAATGCACTGTCAAATCAGTGTGCCTCGATGACATTACATATCTCCTATTTCCACTGTATTTCTGTGAAAATTAGATTTCTTTGAAAATAAATATCTTCCAAATATTACATTCTATGAAATAGTATTGTCACCTCCTAAAACAAGCCAATTTTCTGTAAATTTTGAATTCATTTAATTTAGTCCCTAGCAAATCCCTTTAATGCTCAATACGTATTAATACTATGAGACAATGAAGGGCAAACGACCCTCATTGGAGACATTCGACGTCCTGCCAGAAGTCATTTACCTCGCGGTGATGATATGATAACTTTTTTCGACGAACGAAGCTTCCCAGTCCAACGTTCTAGAATCCCACGTTCTCCTAAATGCTTTTCAAACTGTACGTCATGAAATGTTACAAACTTCTCCTTGGGTGTATTGCCATATACCGTTGGGTAAATACCTAATGTGAATACATAGAAAAGTCTTTTATCGGTTAAACTAAAACCATGTGCATGCTTATCACACGTTTTTTCATTACAGCAAAAATGGCTAAAAATAAGGTTTGAAACTAAACAAAAAAATTTACAGTGAAACAAGTTGAAATCAATCTATTCTTGGTGAAATATGAAAAAAACATTACATACACATATATTTGCATCATAAATGAATAAGACACTAAAAACAAGACATCAACTCATCTAAAAGTTGTTAAAAGCATCTAACCACGGAGCCTTCGTCTTTCATTTTAAACTTTTCCACCGTGAATGTAAAAGCAAGCATAAAAATCCTTGTATATGTTGTTCAAAGCATGTTAACAAGTTCCATCAAAACATCTTAAAGCATTTAAAGTGAGTGATGCAGAATATCGTATAAATGGCTTCTGTCCACATGCTAACCAAATAAAAGACCTAAACTCTAAATCCCTTCAAATCGTTTCGCATTGGCTAATAAAACCACAAAGTAAAAGTCTAAAAGTAGTTCAAAGTTCACGGTCCAAAGAGACTCTTTGGTGGGGATTTAACAAAACCTAAATCAAATTAAATGAAATAAATATGAAAGTTCTAGAAAGGAAAAAAAAAAATAATTCTCTTATGAGAATTATATTCCTCTGTTTTGTTGAATCCCAACGGGTGAATATATTATAGCTGGGCAAGCCAATTTCCTTCAATATTAGTTAGTATACTTTCGACTTGTTTATTAGTTTCAATTTGTTCTAAGGCCATAAAATGAATACCTTGAAGGTTGTGTTGTGTAGCCCTGAAATGAATAGCTAATTCGCATGTACAATTTCCATGCATCATGTTGGACTTAAGGTTCCTAAGCGTAACTTTGAATTACTTTGACGTGGCACCTACTTACTGCACATTACATTTACAACTAGTTGCTAAATAAATAACATCAGAACTCGTACATAAAATGAGAAAGTTCTTTTAGATAATTGTGGGGCACTGCACTCTGTTACATTTATACACCCTCTTTTCTCGTAAACCTATCTTCTTTCACGTTTTTAATTAAGTCTTGAAATAATTTGTATTACGGCATGCTGGAAAAATAGACCTTTTTCTTCAGGTTTACAGAACTATGCAATAAAGGTTGGTATTTTTTTTAATAATGTCCCGTATTTTTGGAAGGATTAGATTATAATCAACAACTTGCGGGAATTTATATGGTTTTGTTTTTTCTAATAGATATATTAGATATCGAGGGCTTACTCTCTATCAATAAGGTAATCTTTGTATTTGGAAACCTCTTCTGTAGATTTTGATCTGATATACTATATATATATACATACGGAAGTTATGCCTTAATTGTGTGGTATGAATAGAAGTTTAAATCTCTTACCTCCTGATTCGGCTAATTCACCGTTGATAACACTTGCTGATGTACTGTACGGAAACAGAAATTCCACAATATTAGAGCAGTATCTTAACCTCTCTGTAAGAGAAGCAATTACATTAATTTTTCTCCAAAGGTGGATGTTTCGTTTTGAATTGTTACCTACGTCATTTTACAGGCATGCATAAATTACGAGTTAACTTCCTGTGTTTAAGGTTCCTTCTTCAATTTTTTAAAGAGATTGCAGGGGCTTAATTAAGGAGCATGTCGCTATTCCTTACATTTCCGAGGCATAAACATGTTTGAAAAAAAGGAAGTGAGAGACAACAGGAAGTAGAAAACCCTAAGATGACAGAAAATTTCATAAAACGTACCAAGGTGCTAAGGGGGGATTCAACATAATGTTTAGAGGATAACTGATTGATAGTGATGAAGACACCTAGGTAATCGACACAGCTTATGCAAAGTGTACTAACGTCAATCGTAATGAATTTAGTTGCATAATATGAGGAACTTGCTCGTTAGCATGAAAGATAGAAAGATCTAGATGCAAGGCTAGTCTATTTGCATTAAATCAAGTTTTTTAAAGACCCGAAACAAGTCCGAAACAAGATTTACGTACAAGGTACCCACCATTTATTATCACGAACGAATACATTAATGTAATCTGCACTTAATATTAAGAACGCATTTGGTGCCACTTTTGGAATTATATTTAGAAACTTTAGAAATAACAGGGATATGACAGAACGTGTGGCACTTTAATATTGACATAGCAACGGGTAGAAATAACATTAACATACATGAGTTGTTTCCTATTAGTGTATTTATGGTGTAAAAGCTTTACATCCGATACTATGATGTTGAAAGGATTACGATTTTTAATCGCAGGTGGGGCTGGTGACTTTACACGGCTAAAACAAGTTCATATGGAAAATTGAGGTCGGAAAGAAGAGCACCGCAAGTAAGTAATGCCATAGAAAGAAAAAAAGTTTTTCAGCAGAACTTTTTTTGCGTGTTTACAGTCGCTTAAAAGTTCGTTATATGCATTAATCATGCCAGAAATGGAATATTTCATACTGAATTTTTAGATTGATTTCCAAAGTACAGTTATTGTTTACATCTCATAGTATATTAAATGAGTTTTCCGTCAATGGGGTAAAGGTTTGATCTGGTATGTAGTCTGTTGTAGTGAATGAAGTCTTCTGCACGATGTACCAATGCTCAAATAAGGCTACCTTGTCTCAAAATGGGGTCGAAATCCAACTAGTAGAGTTTAATTGTATGCAGAAAATGAAGGCTCTTGACCTACCATTATATACAAAGCAGATGAATTATATAGATGAAATTAATCATAAACTTACTGATACATGTTTTCTCTATGCTCGTCGGGGTTTCCTAGTGAAACAATAAGTGAGGATAAGTCTTAGTTTCAGTTTCACAGAACTGAAACTTTTAGATATTAACAAACTTGGTCATTCTTTCTTTATTTGTTTTTACTGCAGCTAGTAATGTATCGCTTTATCAATTATTCAAATTATACAAAGAGTAAAGAAAAATCATTTTGGAACTGTTGATCACAATTGTAAGGGTTGTTTGACTTACTGTTGGAGGATTGTTCTGAGAGAGAACACAGGGGAGAGAGTTTTCAAAAATAAAATGATGATGAGTGTGATACACCTTGATATGCTCAAATAACAACAAACGTACTTGAAGTTCCTAATGATGACACATACGAGTTTGTTGAAGTCCTTTGTCCCCTTGTCTTGCGATATCAAGCCACAAAACGGTAAAGCAACAACGGGCAGCATACGGTCATTCCGCATAGAATTGAGACGATTCCAATAGCTGATCGACACAAAAACTACAAGTTTTAAACGTTTGATCTGACATTCTGTCACTCCTTTGTGAAAATTAATATTAAAATTTAATGGCAAAATCCTTATATCCAAGACAAACTTATTTACATTCTAACGTTTTGTTATACCTCAAAAAAGACTTTCGTTTGAAATTTTTTACAATTCCCACTTATTAAAAAACTATTTACTATAAACTATAAAAGAAAAACTGACATCCTTTTTATTTTTTATACTTGAAAATAAATAGTTCTACAGAACATCTCTGTTTATTGTTATACGTTACCTGAGACATTTGAAATAAACCGTGAACTTGAATACCCTGTTCCTATAGTATTCAAAGCTGAGCACGAGAAATTTGCCGTAATATAGTCAAAAAATGTAAGGCTTTGATTCACACTTTCCTTTTCTCCATTCACAAACATTGTGTATTCGTAGACTGGTGGATTGGCCTCACAAAGACATTTAACTTTATTTCCAGATCGCGTTACATTACAGAAAGGTTCGTCTGAAGTAAGAGAAGATAGTTACTCAAAGCATCATTTGCGTATGGCATTGGGCAGTTATAGTACTTTCGAACTACTTAACTGATAAAGTACAGTGCTTATACTTGTATATTAATTACCATGGTTTAGAATCTCACCTTAAAGGATAATCCCTTAAAAAGCCAAAAGCATCAGACATGTAATTTACTTACAAGTAAATGGTAAATTGCGGATTTGTGACCCTCAAATTTCATACAGAATATAGAACGCAACATTTGCATTCATCCGTTATATTAAAAACTTCTTAATCTTATATTGACGTTTGGTCAACAGCAGTAACCTAGCAAAGAAAGCAAGCACGTATATAAAATATTAACTCTTTGCTCTACATGTAAATCAATTGCTAATCCAAGTGCTCGGCACAAAAAAGGGTTATCCGTCCGATGAACAGTATGAATATGCGTGACATTAACATTAAAATATGATCCATTTTGTCGTCTCGTTGATGCGGTGGGTGTGATCCAGTCCTTGTATCCAAAGCTGAGTTTAAGAGACACATTTTCTCTGAAATTCTTCGCTCTGCAAGTAACTACAACGGTCTCTCCTAACGTAAGGGTATATTGGTCCCTGTTGAAATTTGCTGTGTCATTCAGGAACAAAGCTAACATTGGACCAACTAAGGAGAAATAAATAACTGGATAACATATAGGCACTTCTTATAAAATGATGAAGCACTGATGTTAGTTAATCAAGGACAATAACTTAAAATTTATGAATTGTCTTGACGCATTCTGTTACAAACTAACAGCACCGTTTCAGGAATAATTACAGATAAATCTTGAAGTAGATTTTGTTTTGCTTAATAATGCAGACGTTTCGAAAACATTTTTATAAAATTAAAAAAAAAGTTTATGAGATGAAAACAAGGGTAGATGAGGAGTAGATTGTAAAATATAAATCAAGTAGCAGACACCCGTAACATTATTTCTAATTTTGCAACTAGCAGGTTCAATTATACCTTCTATTGTGATGACTGCATTCAGATGCTGCTCCCTATTCTGGCAGGAATATTCACCTCCATTCAAAATCGTGGCGTTTCGTATTATTAACGAGTAGTTTCCTGAAAGAGTGCTTACTTCAAAATTTTTATACTTCGGTTGCTGTGTTTGTTTGTCTCTTCCAATAAAAATTCTTTTGTTTGCTCCAACATCCTCCCAGAGGATGTTATCATGATCATCATTCACGATGCATGTGAGTAATATGTTGCTGCCAGCTGCAGAGGTTCCTCCTTCGGGACCTTGTATAATTTCAGATAAATCTGTGAACCAGTTATGAGTAAGTAAATTTATATTAAAGATTTGAAAAGCAGCAAAACATCTGCTGTTTCAGAGGTTGTCTTTTCATTGTATTTTGCTTTTGCAAAAAAACTTTTTTTATTCTTGAAAAAAACAAACAAACAAACGTGGTTTCAGCAGTGAGTGTTATTAAAAGGGACACGCCATATAATTTGCGTGCCTAAGAGGTTTATTTTCGATTAGCAAAGTTTCTTCTTTCACATGTGCGACAGTCCACGTTAATATCATTGATACATTACCAGGCCTCGTACAAGAGGTGTTAAAAATAATGTTACTTACTTCCGCTGATGTAAACTGCAAAGACTACGAGCAGGATCATATTTCCTGAGGAATGAAATTAAAAAGTATGCGTTTGGAGGGTTGGAATGGCAAAACTGTAAAAAATCCATCATTATACTTTTTGACGTTTGCTTTAATTTATGGTTTTCTTTTTTGTCCCTTTTGTGTGCAATGTAAGGGACATTCAAAATGTGATAATTACCACTCCCTTACAGATTCACCTTCGGCTGCAAATGAATTAACCTGTCAAGTAATCGAGTGCAAGAAGTGGAAACATTCTGTTCGGTCACTTGAAACGTTTCCATTAGTAATTATTTTACATAATGCATTGTATGTATTGGAAAAACACAAATACCGTACTCGTAGTGTATTCCTTTGGTTGTTAATGACATAAAGAGGAAAAAAGATACCATTTGTGAGTACTCTTTTTTATAATTGGGTAGGATTAATATGGTTATATCTATCATCTTTCTTCAATGTGTCCTTCATATAGTTCTGCATAAAAAGAGCATAGGTATAGGAAGCTGTTCACATCGGTGGGGGGGGGGGAGCTTGTTTCAAATACAGCCCCTTTGGGATATTTGTGAATATTTTAGGGACCTGAGATGCAATTTTGTGATAGATATTGGGTACATTTTAAGGGAGAGATAGAAAACTTTGAACATTTATTCGTCCTTTTATAAGGGCAAAGCTTACTTGCATTATTCCCTTTTTTAACAAACACGATTTGTTGGAATGAAGGGAATCGACGGAAATAAAATAATTGCTTAAGTAACTGGAAGAATATCTTAAATTAAGTGACAAAATAACTGTCAAATAAAACAGCCTTCTACGCCTTTACAGAATGCACCTCGTGTAAAATGACGTTTTACCACTTAAAAAGTGTGATAAAAAAATTATAATTTGCATGAATGGTAGTCCTAAAGATAACTATTTACACAATATATATTGCTCTACATTACTAGAGAATCGAAGACACTACATTTTGCTTACATTGTGTTAAGATAAATATTAGAGTTTTAGGATTTAAAGTATCGTCAGCGTTTTTAAAAGCGTCACTTACTTGAATGAAGCCAGTCGAAGGAACAAACTCAATTGCATAAATAGTTAAATGAGTATCGCAAATGTATTGATAAGTATTTAATATAAAATAAAACAGCTTCCGCATGTTCATAATAATACGGTTGTAAATTCCACTCACCGTGTGTTGTGGAAGAACGAAAATCAGCTCAACAGTGGATTACCTACAGGCTTCTGTTACTGCAGTACTTAATGTAGGGCAAAGTCTAGATAGGATGGACGAGTTGGCATGCATCCTACGTGACTTAGCTATCAAACACATGTGCCAGAAGGTGATTACACAGTTAACCTCTTCACATGGAAATGACAATAATTGCTTGTTCTATACGTTATAAAATCTTGCAGTGCTAATGGTGAACAGCAGAAAGGGAAACAATGTCTGCTTTGTATAATTGGTTTCAAATTTGTAATAATAGCACGAAAGTATGGTCACCTTCGCTCTTCTTTCAAGTAATTCAAAAGTAGTCTTTCTCATCGAGTCTTTTCAGTCTAATACCCTACATGCTACATCCAAATTGGCGGTTTTGCTGTTTATGCTAAGCTGCTTTTAAATATGTGACAATATTTGCCAACGAAAATGAAAACAAAAAAAGGATAACGAAAAGTTTTTCAAAAGAACTCATCTCGAAGGACATTTTGTATTAGCGCGAACGCCAATCCAAGTATTATGCAAACAAAGAGCACTTAAATGCCAATTAAAAATCAAGTAGGACATTATTCTGTTTGACCTTTATAATAAAGCAGAAGCACGCTCACTACTTTACAAACATAGGCAGCAAGTAATTTCTACAAGTAGTAACCACTTGTTCAATAACGTTTAACTGTGATCTACCTCACTGGAAAAGCTGGTAATTACCAGGGGTGCAGTGATGAACCACGTCCCAACTACTACGATTTGTCAAAAGTAAGTAGGGAGATTGGGTATAAGCTTCTTTCGTGACTGGCTAGTGTATTCGAAAGCTTTCATTCCGGATATTTCCATTTCTTTTGAACAAATGAATAAGGCCTGACCTAGTTCATACTCTTCCCAATTATGAGTGCTTACTTGGAAATGCGGAATATAAAGACAGCTTTTAAAAATCTATGGGATTAGTTTGCGTCACAATCTTTGCGTTAAATATGTAAAGCTTTAATTAACATAACATTTTTTGCAATCAACTCAAATATAAACTTAAACAAATGGTTTTTGATGTATTTAGCAAATTCTGAAACAAGTTCCCATAACTTTATACTTGCTTGCCATCTAAACAATATTCATTGTTTGACAACTATTTGAAATAAGCTGAGAAAAATGGTATCGTTTTCATTGCTTCAAGGAGACCATGATAGCTTAATTAGAGCATGCAAACAAGTCATTGTTTACTGTTACTATAAAAAGGAAACTTTAAGGTAAAATTTAGTTTCGTTTTGTTATATAGAAACTCAGCACTCTGATAAAATGTTTATGCAATAAGTTAGTTGTTACTGTGAGTGGCTTGAAATTACTACAAAGGACCCAGGCGTATTCCATGTTTCACCGCTTTTTTTGCACACGTGTCATGAAGGCACGATGCAAATACAAGACAAGAACAGACTTGATTGGAAAAACAATGCATTGCATGAATGATGCCTGCAGGCTATAATAAAGTACATTTCCGGCACACAGGTAACACACAGATGAACAGATACAATATAAACAAATACGAAACAAAATTAACCTTTCAAGCTGGAAACAAAACCAAACATACATTTTCAAACTTTTTAACACCGTCACACATATCTCAACACTTTCAAATTACTTTACTTATACTTTACTTTGACCACCAAAATTTCATGGAATTATTACCTCACAATATCTCACAATAATATAACTGCGGGTAGCTGGACTGACAGGGGGGATTGGGATAACAACTGATAACGGCGGTGACTGGGATAACTCCCGTGACTGGGATAAACCTGTTACGGGAAATAAGGGATTCCGAATAACCCTCGAATAAATTAGCACACTCTGTAATTCTCATAGGCCAAAACTCAATAATCTGATATCCTGTCAGGACAAATAACATATTCAAAGCAAGTATAAACATGTGGCCTGAATGCGATTATCGTACTACAACGTCATACAGTATCAAATATGTCTGCAGGAGGCACAAAGGCTTAGAACTGTTAAAATATTTACACCCTCCCCTTCCAAAAAGATAATTTAACTTACTCAGAAGATAAACGGTCGTGTCAGAGGATTTGGATGAACACAAGAAAACCAAAACAGAATTGACAAGCAATACCATGAAAACCCAAGCGACTTATTGAAGAGAAACGCCTGAGCGCATTCTTGCCACGCCTTGCAACTTGAAATCTGGCCAAGTTAATAGATGTACGGTCTGCCAAGAAACTTATCGGTGACGATAAAATATGTGAAAATTTCGTGATATAAGGCGATACCGTATTATCGCCGACACTTACGAGCAGTTCTTTTATGTTTTGATTTTCGATTTATTTCTTGAAATATATAGGGAAATGAAATTGTACCCATAAATAATGAGGAGTCTGTCAAATTCTTATGTCATTCATTCATTAACATGAATCAAAACCACAGTAACGTTTCTTTACAGAAAGGCTGTCTCAATTATACCCGTGGAATTCCAAAAATTGAAAGGACCCCGAACTTAGTAAAATGCTCAAAACAAAGGCTCAACGGCGATGATTTTGACAGGAGAAATCGTAGTGTGATCAAATGCTAGAATTGCGCAATGTTAAAATAGCACGATGAGGCAATTCCGAGGTAGGCCAGGTCGCTCCCCGATAACATATACTAGTAACCTGATATGAGTGTTAACGAAGTCCCAAATCTAATAAATAAGGAACTTATTGTACCAATATGCAAAGTCTCCGGATATGTGACCTCTGAGGGTCGTTCGTTCGTAGTGACTCAATTATGATAGAAGTTGTCTTAAGTACTTGTACAGTTTGCATATGCATTTTTTTGCATTAGGGTGTCTTTAATAAACGCTACACGAGATTAAACAAAATGAATTGCTTTCACGTACGCCATTTACGTTGCAAAGCGTCTTGCAAGGTTTGAGGAGCAGTTTCACGGTCGCCTTTTTTCGTACATTTCGATACCCCTGTCCACATTATGACAGTAACCTTTGATGAATTTGAGGTTCTTCGACTGTAAGGTACGACAATTCCAAAAAAGGCCTGGAAAATTCAAATGTAATTTGCGTATGACATGCAAAATATCCAGTACTTACAAATAAATCAGTTTCAAATATGTTTATCACATAAAGCTGATTGCATTGCCATCTAATTTTCATTAACTTCTGGGAGAATTCTTTAAGCACTGAAAAGCACCCTAACAACATAATAATAATGATCAATTAGCCAGACGAGGGTTCTTATGTATAAGGTAGGCCAATTTCAACATATGAAACAGCTCGAAATTCGTCATGAAAATGGAAGATGTTGAAACATATAAAGTAGTGCAACTACAGTGCGACCAAATATGTTGTACACAAATCTGAGGACATTCTTTCTGATAATTGCACTCCATTTGTCGGAAGTATTCATGGATTTAAAGAACAACGAACCCTACCAGAGTAGAAGTAACAACTGCCTACGACAATACAGTCAAGCAAGATCAACTCCTTCGTCTTTGACTTCCATAAAGCGTGTCTATCGCTCCATCAGTCGGGCCAGTGAGAACAACACATGAGTTGCTTACAATCGCAATGAACTTTGTAGTCATTTAGGACTTTGTAAATTGTTAAACATCTCGTGACCCCATAAATTATTTTTAAGACAGACGTCGTTGGCTTTCTTTTTGTAAAGACAATGTGTTAAGTAATAATTACCGCTTATACGTGTTGAGTTTGTGATAGACCTGTAGTCAATTTCGACTTTGCAATCCGCGGTCCCTCTCAAGTTTTTGCAAGGTCGGGGAGAGCGGCTCCTAAGTTTTCCTTTTCGGGAAACCAAAAAAAGGTAAGATTTTTGAAGAAAAACTATTGACGTTAAAATTTGGGAATAACGCGTTCTATTGTTGTTTAAAAAGGGTTCAGGTTGAATGTTTAAGGTACAGCAAACCACTCAGATTCATTGAGGACTTTATACTAAAATGATCGATGAACCCCCGCGAGTTTTCCTTTTCCTTTTCGACAAGAGCTGAGAGGGTCACGAGACATGGGTGAACTTATCGTTACTTATCATGTACTTATCATTACACTGCCCTCGGGACAGCCAGTTAACGTTGCCTTTGGACTGACATGAGAGTATACATAATCTTTAGCCATTTGTACAAAGGGGTCGAGGCTAAGTCTGCGCCACTGCTCTACAGCTGAACCGAGCAAAGCGGGCAACTTTTTGAATCAGACATGTTCCAAAGACCAACAACTTCCTGAGAAGTACAACAGTTTATCCAGTTATAACCCATCCTTCAGTACCAGGGTCGTAGCCTGCGGGGAGGAGAAGGATGACGTTATCTCCCCCTAGATTTCCAAACCATAAATGAAACTTTGGGTAGGGTACTTGAGAAAAGTTGAAAATAGCGACCTGATCATGATTTTAAGGGCCTCAGAAACCGGGAAATTGCATATAACTGATTCCGTTTTCAAAAAATTTTCAGAGAAGGTCCCTGCATGCCCTCCGTGGACGCAATTCTTACCTGGGTTTACTCTTACTGGCGAATGAACAAACTCTCTTTTCTTCCTACATGATGCACAGTTTGAATGAACCTGAAACCTGTACACAGGCTTTTACCAACGATTGATGCCTTCGAAGTTGGTAAAAAGTGTTGGGTACTCGATAATATCTACAAAACAGATGGAACTGTTAGGAATAACAGCTTCATGAAAGTGATTACCGGGATGGAAGATAATATTTGGAGTAGCCAATAAAGTGGCCATTATCTCCTTTAGGTAAACACGAGGAACTGTCGTAGACTATTGCCATCAAATTGATGAAATATTCTGGACTGCAGTGTTTACCAGGCTGGTGTCACGATGTATGTCTTATTGTCATGGTCTTTCGGTTTCTTTATGTGTCTAAAGTGTTGTTGATGACCCCCTAATTAGGAAATTACTGTGTTCTAAATTTGAGGAAGGTTTAGGGGTTGTTTAATCAGAATATAATCTATTATCTTAAGTGCTCTTAATATTTTGGACGCTGTTTAGGAGTGCATAAAAAGCATCACAAATAACGGATGTCAAATGAAAAGCATCAAAATTCATACATTATGTGCAGCTGACACACTTGTCCACTAGCGTTGCAGCCTTGCATAAAGAATAAATGTATTTAGATCAGATTCTCACCTGGACTATCCTACCTCGAAAAGTCCCCCATGGTCTGGAATAGAGAAGGACGAGGTGTTGTATACTCCCTGGTGGGACGGCACGGCTATCCTCTTCCGTGGAGGGATATAGTTATAATGATTGTATGTAATTGACAATGGAAAACCCTCCACTTGCGAGATAAATACTTATTTGGGGATTTTAGCCTTTCGGAAGTAAATTCCCTCTGTACAATGTGTTGAGCTGCTTTCACCTTGTTCACAACTAACGCACACTACCTTGTTATTTCTGCTTTTCTGCCTATGGTGTAAAATAAAATGGCAGCATGATTTATTGACGAATTTAATAGGATAACTCTTAATATTTGTCTTAATATTTGTCCGTGACGAGACGATTCCGGCATGCGACATGCAAGAATAGCACGATTTCGGAATCTAAACCACCACTATAAAAGCATCATTCTGGACAACACAATTCCAATAAAATTTGATAGGTGAATGGGTATGGCTTTCTTCCTAGTCAGCGCTCGACCTAGGCGATAATGAGGCTTGTGAAGTCATTCTCTTATGGACGCCCCGTCCACAACATAAAATATTGAGTTTCGCAGAGTAAGTATCCGTCAAAATTCAATCTTCTGAATAATGCTTTAGAGGCGTTGATTAATCGTATCTCTCCAGTAATTAGTAGTCTGAATGCCTTATCTTTACCTTCTTTCATTAGGTTACCCTACTTTCAAATTTTCATTGAGAGAAATAACTTTAGAAACCTGCTTACTTTTTGGTAGCTTCTTGTACTGCCTTCAAATTTTGCCAATGCCCCACCGTCATCAGGATTGTAGTAACTGAGGATGAGTGTCCAAAAGTAATTTGAACAGAACTAAGCAACCCTATTGTAATGTTGTACGTTTTACTGTTATTTACTATACGTAAGACTAGGACAACTCTGCAATAAAAAAAAAACCCTTATCAACAAAGTAATTTGTCTGGAAAGATAACTGCACACATTACTCAAGCATGGGATATTGAATATCCAAATCTACAGGACCACAACTGTGCTTCTGACATCCATGGAAAAATAACCATAGCATCTAAAAAATGTACCACAAGATAAAGGGCTTCAACCATTTCACCCTCCTACAGCAAGGGGGCTTCAAACATGGAGCTACTACCTGTTCAAACTATTTGTTCCATGCTTCAATCTGTAGGCCATAGCCTACACAAAACTTTTATTTTGTTTTATTCTGTATCTAAGGCTCACATATCACTGAAAGTTGGTACTCTGCACGAAGAAGGACACAGTAATCCAGTAAACTGCAGTTTCATGAATATGGAACAATATAATGTAGTTTGTATATTGTACACGAATTGAATTCTCCAATTGGTTTAAAAATTGTATTTGAATATGGTCAATAAAGTCAAATGATGCCTTATAACATTGGCATAGTACGCTTTTTCAATGGCTTTAGTTTGTTGTTTGAGGTCAGTGAAGAGTTTCTTTTTTCAACGTTCTCTTTACAAAAAAGAAAAAAAAAACATTGTCGATAGTTAGTGCTATACAGCCAAAAATACAAAAAAGACATATTATTAGCCTGTTTGTATAAAGACCTACATTACCTTTAAGTCAAGTCGAGTCAATATTCTTGAACAATGGTGGGAAAAGAATGCAATTATAGTGACCACATATCAACTCATACACATCTCAGTCAATCATGTTATCAAAGGAGTTCATGTTCCGACAAAGACTTCCATCACGTTCCATTCTATAGCATATAAGCAGTGACGGTTTACTGTTTTTAAAGCCCACAGATTACCCACTTGAAACAGAAGAACCCAAAAGAGAATTACATAAACCCCCTTACATTCTTCCACTGGCTATGGATACTTCCAGTTGGCATCATGTGTTGAGGATTATTGGTCTTTGAAAGAGACCCCCCTTTTTTTGGGCTGTTTAGGTACCAAAAAACAAACGATGTACATATAATCCTTTTTACCTTTGCCTTAATTCCACAATGACCCAATTTGCACACTTTCTTTTTTGTCTCTTGAATAACGTAAACCATGCTAACATTCACGTTGGTACAACGCTACTGTGGTGTAGTTGGCCGTTCGGTGTTTTCCCTGTACTGTGTTGCATGCATTGTATGGCCAATAACAGTACTGTCGTCTATGTATGGTGCACATTGCCCTTGAAATCGTAGACAATCTAAATATATTTCGAATATTCGAAGTTTTCTCCCTTCCATATGTTGATTGTGACTAAAGAAAGCATGATTTGAAGGCGTTAAGTACCTGCATGTAGTAAACTATCTTCTCGGATCGAGCGTTTAGTAGCTTTTTTGCGTATCTATCGTACACGAGTCAGTAGGACGGTGGGTCTGTTAACGTTGTGAAGCCTTGATGCCTGTTTTAAACTTTGAGAATACCTGACTGTATTCAAAAGTTTTCTTACAATGTTGGTCTAATGTTGCAATTGACTAGCAAAATTTTGTATTTTCATTGTGATTTGCTGGGTCAATCCACTTGCCTCCAATCAAACTTCAAATTTTCGGAACCGAATCAAACCAAATCTGATCCAGTGGTGTAGCCAGACGTTTTTTGTTAGGGGGACAAGGCATTTCTCAAGGGGGGCAACCACAATACATATTTGAATATGTTTCTCCCGACGCTTTGTATGCATGGGCGGCGATCCGTCTTTGAAAGTGGGGGATATTGTCAGTGACACTATCTAAGCGGAGCGCCACCATCGGTTGAAGGGGAGCATACAAAGAAAATTTTGGTCAAAAATACTCCCCAGATTACCGGAAATGGCCCTTTCCAGGCTCTGCAACGTGACACTGTGACAACAAGTATTTTCTAAAAAATAGGCACGTTGTAAGAGAGTCTAGAAAAAAGGTTAAGTGTTCTGATTTCAGAATCTAGTCAGTGGTACAAACTAAGCGGATCGCCACGATCAGTTGGCGCGGAGAGTAGAAAATTTTGGCCAAAAATACCCCCGGATCATTAGAAATGGCCCTTTTCAGGGTTTGCAACGTGATACTAGGACAACTGCCAGAAGTATTTCCTAAAAAAGGCTATTGCAAAAGTCTAGAGAAAGGTAAAGTGTTCTGATTTCTGGAAATAGTCAGTGGCACTATCTAAGCGGAGCGCCACGATCAGCTGGCTCGGAGCAAAGAAAAGTTTGCAGAAAATACCCCAAGATCACTGGAAATGGCCCTTTCCAGGTTTTGCAAGGTGATACTATGACAACTGTCAGAAGTATTTCCTAAAAAAAA
>WURT03646524.1:0-10629 GCA_009936505.3 Holothuria glaberrima | reverse complement strand
TTGTAAAAAGTGTGTCAATTAACATTCCCTGTTCCCCTTGAAGTACACAAAATCATTATGAATGGAACTGTGCATTATAATGCATTGTGGTCACTCAGCAATTAATGGGCAACACAAGAGGGCAAAGGGTTCCCCACAAACTAATTTGATATTACGGACTGAGTACTTAGATGCGATTTCCTGCCATCTACCAATCAAGAATATCATACATGAAGTTAAATTTGTATAGTGCAGCATTGGAATAATCTCCTATATCAATGGAGTGGAGGAAAGGCCGGGGGTCTGGAGGCGGAAAACCCCTTTTGATCCACTCTTGAATACTATAGAATTTGCCAAGGAGAAGAGATTTTCAACTCCATGTATGCCTCCTTGTTCTTTCAAATTTTACAGGAAGGCAATGTCACAGGGCAGAGTGGATATTCATTCGACTTCCTCTCGATAAAAGAGTACGTATTATTTTGTTGCCCCCCCCCCTTTGCGGAAGACTGTAAATCTTTTCTAGGAAAAGAGTGGTGTCGCTTGAGCCAAGATATCTGTTTTGGGGCTAATTTATTTCTATGAATACGATCATGCATGATCATCCTTTCCATCTCGTGTAAGGAATTGAAGGAAGGGGAGACAAGTTGAAGGTATACGTGGGGGAGGGAGGGAAACTATTCGGTTGTGGTCATGACCCATATATTCGTCAAAGATGATATGAATAAAAAACATAATAGCCTGGGATGTGGGGCATTTTTGCTTGTGTCTGAACGTGTTTGCTCGAGGCCAAGTTGTTGCCCGAGTAAATGCCGATTTTTCCAAGTTTCCTCGAGAAGCAGGTTTTGCCGAAAAATTCCGGGCCTTCAGCCCCTGGCCCCGAGGCTCGTGTGCCTATGAGCCAGGGCTGTACACAAGTGGGGACTGGGCACTGGCCACTGGCCAGTAAATCCCGAAAACACTCGCCCAGCTTACTGGCTACTGAAGCCAAAATTAGCCACAGTATCTCTGTATCTCATGCTGCATCCAGGGACATATTTACATGAATTCGCGGGGGGGGGGGTGAACTATTTTTTGGACTAACTACATTTCTTGGAGACCGACCCCCATTGGCATAGTTGTACGATCCGAATTTCCTAGATAATTACAATTTAAGGGACGGTGGTAATAATCATAGGCGTACGGGACTCTTCCAATTTAGGGAGGGCAGAAATTTTTTTGCCTGAATCTCAAAAAATTGCCAGAAATTCGTTGCAGTTCAGGTGCATAAAATAGACCACTACATGCGCGCGAAGCATGTAGTGGTCTATTTTTCGGGCATTCGATCAAAAATTCGGGAACTTAGTAGAAAATTCGGGCAATCTTCTCACGTTTACTTCATCTCTGCCGGAATTTCACCTTTCCTGTGCCCCCGCCTCGTACGCCTATGGTATAATACCAGCAAGGAACTGAGTCTATAGCTACGACAGTATGACATGATTGAGTAAGGACAATATGAGTAAGGTGTCAAATGTTGTTCATGTCCGGTCTACTGTTACAAAGGCATACTGAACTGGATTTGAGACCGCCTTTTTGGGCGCTCAGAGACCGACTTTTGATTTTCACGGGGGGGGGGGGTGTCACACCCCTCGTATTTACGCACCTGGCTGCATCATCAGTTCATCACAAGCTGCTGAAATAAAATTCGCTGTTGACATGACGGCTATGTATGTATGCATATATCCAGCGTGCGTAGGGTTGTATGCATTTCAAAAGGGAAGTAAATATGTGAAATGAGAACAGCTTGACAAGACAGAAACAAGCACTGCTAGGAATGGAGACACGTGAGGTTCCGAGGAACATGTTTATTCACGGTGACCGGCAATTCGAGAGAAGGTTTCTGTGCTGAGAATTGGGTCTCTAATAATTATTTCCAGCCTAATTTCAGGCGACCAAAAGTACAAAACATTACTCGCCGTCGGCCACTGAATCAAATTCAGTGGTCGCACGGACTGACCAAAATGGTCTCATTGTACAGCCCTGCTATGAACCACAATAGCAGTGTGGGTTGCTTAACATTCTGACTGACTTCATGGCGCGCGTGTCTGTACCATCGTGTGATTGATGACACACAGTTATCAACCGTAGTATAGGTTTGAAGAATGTACTAAAGAGTTAAACATTTTCCGAGGAAGCATTATCTACTGATCTATGTTAATCCTTATAGGCTATCGTTAACAGTGGCTTTATGCCAAGTCCTGTAGCCGTTGCACAAATGCTGTATTTCGTGAACGTGATTCAAAAGTCGGACTTATTTCTGAGAGATAAGAGTCCTATAAAGCTACCTGTTTAAGACGATTCACGACGTAGGAAGTTTAGATGTGTACATAGATAACATCAAAACTTATGGACGATGAAATGAGATTCCTTAAGTCTTAAAGTTAATCATTACAGCTCACTGGTAGTGTGAGAGTGTTGACACATTTATTAATCAAAGCCTTCAGCTTCGATTATTGAATTTGCTCATGCAGTTGGTCACCCGAATTTGTGGCTCGGCGTATGATTTTTTCAGTGTGATACTTCTAACAATTGAACACTATTACTACGAACATAACCAGAATACTTCGTATTTGACTATTTTATGAAGTGGAAAGTTTGACTGATGTCACCAACTTAACCGTGTTCCAGTATGAATAGTGAGCCCATTTGAGGCAAAGAGACAGGCTTTATCTCAAAGGATGATAAGCCGTTGCGCAGTTTTGTAGAATTTCTCTTTAGTTGTCATGACCGACTGCATGGTCAAGTGGTTAGAGCATCCGACTTGCAGCCGGAAGGTCGGGAGTTCGAATCCTAGCCGGGTCATACCAAAGACTTAAAAATGGAACCTACTGCCATTGTGCTTGGTGCTCAGCATAAGCAATGGAGTGGGGAAAACAAGTCAGTGAGCGACAACTGGAAAAAGTCCGTGGCCTGCTCGACTTAAACCAATTGGTTACAAACTGAGCCGTAAAATCTTATCTAACTAACAAATCTTTAGTTGTCAAATAATTAGTGTGATCCTTCTTCAAAAAGAAAAAAAGCCCGTTCTTGAACGCCGCTACGCATACTAAGTCTGTCATTTACCCCACGACGACGCCTTTGTGGATGTGCCGAATGCTCTAATCATGGGAATTCTGATCATTTCTACTGTTTTGGAATGGACGGTGCATTTTCGTCTCCGTCTGCGGGTAAGAGTGGGGCACTGGGCCTGGCGATAGAGTTTGCCTGATTATTGCCGTTATTGCACCAGTCAGGGGTTAAATCCTATCAAGCAGTTTACAAAGGATTGTCGTCTGTCTTCTCTTCAACGGGAAAGATAGAACCCGAAGGGCAATTCTCGTCATCCCAGACAGTTCCAGTTATCCCAACTTCACAACATGCAGCTCCTCCCATAACTAAATTGAAGTTCCTCCTGGGCGCAGACACACAAATCTATTTTATTGCTTTAAGACTACGACGTGGTGAACATACAAGATTGTAATGTGCCTAATCTAAGCACTCTGTCTGCATTGTGTGGAATGTTAGCTACTCTGCATCTTTTGAATTTTCAAACTTTGCTGTCAATGAAAGAACAGCCACCATCTGAGAATTTTGAGAACCCACACTAAAAATATACTTTAATGTGTCGAACGTCTTTAATGCTCAATTTTACCTAGATTGTTACACATCAGCTGTCACCTCACGTGATTCAAAACTACACAATTTTGATACTCGAAAGTAAAATTTGTTCCCTGGTCAATCGCCATACATGCTCTAAAATGTAAGTAGAATCTGACGAAGGTATAGCCTATCGGTAGGCCCGTAGCCAGTAGGGGCGGACGAAGGGGGTTTCGCCTCCTAAGCAAGATAAGGTTTCAAAAAAATTTTGAAAAAAAAACATGTCATTGTCTTTGCATATCTACCAAAAAAAAAAATAAAATAAAAAAACATTTCGTTCCTTGAAAATAGCCTTTCTCTTTCAAAGCTTTGTTCGGCTACGGTTTTACATAGGCCACCGCATTTTTAAGGGTGGCTTCAGCGGTGGGGAAGGGGCTTCTCCCGTCGGGGAAAGTTAACAATTCCGTCGGTGAACCTTAACCTGTACGATAAAATATGTAATCCCAACGACCTCCAGTCTCCTAGACGATCTGCTTAATTTTGCTCTTAGGACAGTAGGAAGGGCAGATTCTTCAATAAAGACCCAAAAATGTTCCAATTTCCCTCAATAAAACCCCAAATTAGTCAAATTTTCTTTAAAAAATCCAGATTTTTCAATAAAAATCCAAAATATTCAGTTTTATGTAAAAAGCAGCCAAAATGTCCGTGCGCTCTTGGCGCGTCGAAAAATTCTACATTCGGCCTCTTTTCGGCAACCCCGGCGTCGCCTTTTGTCGAGGCTTCGGGTTCTGGCTCCTCGTCGGGGGGCTTAGCCCAATTAAATGTTAAGAGGATAAGCCTTTTGTCGACTTTCAGTCGACGAGTTGGGAAACGTTTTTACACATGGGATGGGTTAAAGGTTGAAATGAAACAGCGGCAGTTTTCGACTGTGCACCCTTGTAGGAAAAGACAAATTTGTCGTTTCCTTACAAGTGCAGCCAGTAAATGTGCAAGAGTAGTGCATGTTCGCCGTGCGGGCATGTTCATCAAACGCAAGCGCAAACAGGTGAAATAGTTGTCATGGAACAGTTGACTCTGTGATCCCATCGGAAGCACCGAATTACCGAACTCGATTATTTTACAAGTTTGATTTTAACTTTTGACGTTAGTTTTCAGTACCAATTTGCGTAGTTAAAATTCTCTCATTCCTAGTTTGTCGAAAGGAGTTTTGTGCGTCTCGACGTGTTAAGCGAAATCTATCGTTCAAACTACACGTAATTGTTCACGTGCTGTTGTAAGCCGTCCATGGTAATTACGGTACACTCTAAAAATGTTGGAGAATCCACTTTCTAGGTTATGCATTACCTGGTAAAAAAAAAAGAAAAACAGAAAAAGTGCAAGGCAAAAATTGCCCCGCAGTCTTTTTTTTTAACCCAGAAAGCGCACCGTGCACTTTTTAGAGTGTACAATAAAAGCGGAACGCCGTGACATGAGCCATTCCTAAGTACGCTTTGGAAGAAGCCTTAATATGTTTCAGGTTATCAACATTCGATTGACTCGAATGAGAACAATGAACATGCGCATCCTCACATTTTACCGATCCTAGAGCAGGTCCCTAACTGTAAAGCTATTATAATATCATGATACAGAATAGACCATTTATAAAACGAGGAGAGCGTTCAACCGCGGAAATGAGCTGATTTAACCGCGGCTTAGAGAGGAGTACTATTGGTCTCTTCCAATAAACTAGGAACAGCTTGCAAAAACCATGTGCTTGTTTTCCACCGAGGATTCTCTACACGCCATTAACCTACACGCTTGTATTGTTATCTACGGCGATCAGTGTTTTTCATAGATCTACGAAAGATGGGTTTTGGCTTTCAATTCGTTGACGGCAAGATTTACACACATATCGATTTTGATGGACACGCTGGCAGCGTTTTTTTTTTTTTTTTTTTTTTTGTTAAAAACGTAGAATCGCTTTGAAAATTTAGAAAGAATTAGCAAAAATGGAGGGATGCATCATGAAAGAGCGATGAAATAGCGCTGGAGGAAATATCAATGCTTGTTATAGTGCATGGTCTCACTGCTTCCTCGCAATCTTATCATGTTTAGGCGGCAAAACGAATTGACGAATCCAGTTGGTTTTACCGTTCCAGACAAACATAACAGACGTTTAGACTTCCAGTCAGTGCCGCACGTAAACAAATGGCTTAGGCGATATCTGCACTGGTTTGAATCGGATGCGCTTCAGTACGTAAGTGGAGGCCCAAGCTGTAAGGTGTGATTCTGTAGAGTGGTACGAGTTTGCCGAGGTTTTTGAGTTTGCAATAAAGGAAGATGCTAAGCTGTATAAACGTGCGGTAATGAAAGTTTGCGGGCATTATTCATCTATGCGCTCATAAACCGTGGTAACCACACGAAACATTTTGGATCGACTTAATATTTTCATGCAAGCCGTGTCTCTCGAAAGGGATATTCACAATTATTGGGAATTACAGCAGATTTATAGGTGAAGTTTGGTAGGCTACCGGGAAATTCCAGGAGCAACACTTTCAATTCACGATGTTTGGAGGGTCAATAACTTTAAATTCGAGCAAATCTAAGAATTCTTTGGACGATTCAATTTACACACTGCCGGGAAAATGTCCCGCCGCTTTCGAGTACACAGCGGGCCTCGTGTGTCGAATACCAGACAGTGCAAAGGAGGAGATAGAAAAGACAAATGGACTAAAATTCGATTTAGAGTTAGCCCGGAAGCAACACGAACGTTATATCATCACTCTAAGGAAACTTAAAGTAAATTTATTTGAACTTGAAGCCGACGAGACAAAACCACTTCTTTTATTTTTGGATCGGAAGGCCGTTGTAAGGGATGGAATTGCTTTCATACCCAGGCCGCCAGTAGCGGATGAACAATGGGAAGAAGAGGTAGGAGAAACAATACACTTTTTATTTTATTATCTTACAATAAGGTTGGGAGTAGGCGTAGTATTTGGACCCCTATATGCCCGTTTTTTCATGGCATCGGGTTATCCCTACTTTTCGCAAGCGCATAGCCTATAAAAGTACCGTAGTCTAATTATAACCCATAGCCAGGCTACCACTATAGCTTGTTACCCGGCTTCAGTAGCATATCTATGGCCAAGAAAAAATCGGCTACCAAATGAACTTCATCTGTTAATTCACTGGCAGTGACGTTCCTTTCGCTGTCACACAGGCTACTATAATGACATCAGCAGGACACGGTGTTTAAAATTATACTCGATTCTTGGATGGTGAATTATTACAATTAAATATAAGGGTACTGTAAACGATGCGACCAGTGCACTGTAATTACTACAGTTGTGTTGTATAAAGTTTAGCATGATACCATTCGTTGGTTGGTAGTCTTATTACGTTAGTACTCTGTGGGCGTGAACACGGCGTAGGCGGTACTTGATTTCAGAGGGTTAGCTAGATCGGAGACATCAAGAGGCTTTAACGGTTCTCTAATCACATCCCAGACAGTAAAAAATGGAAATTCTTCCAGCCCCTCCTCCAATATGAACAAAACAGCTGTCTAGTACACAGTGGCATATGGGGGGGGGGCACTGGGCCATGGCCCCCTCATGGATGCCAATTATTTTTTAGATCCTAAAAATATGTAATTTTGTAACACAAATTTTATTTCAAAAGGTAGCATATATGGCATCAGATTGCATGTAAGGACACCTAATTTTTCAAAACATTTCCAAGGGGAGGGGG
This sequence comes from Holothuria glaberrima, assembly GCA_009936505.3. Lineage (NCBI taxonomy): Eukaryota > Metazoa > Echinodermata > Holothuroidea > Aspidochirotida > Holothuriidae > Holothuria > Holothuria glaberrima. Next base: position 3,312 of record WURT03646524.1, on the reverse strand, counting down.
ACACTCCTTCCCTTTGACCCCTCCCGGGGTGGGCGATCACTGATGCCCTTTTATTTTAGTTCCTAAAAATATGCAATTTTTGTAACACAAACTTTACTTAAAAAGGCAGCATCATGTGCCACCAGATTGCATGTAAAAGACACCAAATTTTTCAAAAATTTTCAAAGGGAAGAGAAAACCCCTCCCCTTAGACCCCTCCTCAGGTGGGCGATCACTCAGCATACTGCATCCCCCCCCCCCTCCGAGAGAAATCCTGCATACACCACTGTTGGTACACCTCCAAAGACAGGCACAGTAGCCTGCACTGAGTTTCAATTCCTCATGATAATATTGACACACAACTCAGTGTGAGTTTAATTGGGAACACCACTGACTGTACAAGTCATGATTGACCAACCAGAGTGGAGCTACCAGTATTGTTGGAATGAATGTCAGTCATAGTTCAGTGATCAGTTTTATTTAGAACTATAGGGCTATTCCTAAATATGTCTGGGGATGCCACAGTTGTAATAAACATCTCTATCACTGCTCCTATTTACATATGCAATTCCCCTTCTTGCCTGCAATTGCGATCAGGCATGATTTGTTAGGACTGGGATGGTGCCCTCCTACTATTTGAGGGCGCTGTGGTCCCTGTTAGTGCCAGTGCATGGAGCAGAAAGTCGGTCTAATCCAGTCTGTGTGTATATTGTACATTGTATTAATACTTTTTGTGACTTCAAAGTTCTGGATCACTACATTAGCTACTGAGTTCCTCTCTATACACAGTAATGGGTTCAATAAAAACTTCAGCAGTCGGGTTTCCGCCCTAAGTGTCTGCTCCCCCCCCCCCCCAAGGAACTTGTGCTCAAACTTACATTCTGTGAACCAGGTTCATGAGGCATTTGACCTGAATTGTTACAAGTTAAACTTGTGAAATTTTTATCACATACCATTCAAGGATGTATACCTGTAGGCTACATTAAAATCATATCCAGTGCACAAATTAAAACATCAAGGTATCCTGTCACATACCAAGGGCAGAAAAGGAAAATTGGATATTTATTTGCATTGGGTACTGGATACCAGATAGCCCCCTCCCCACCTTTAATATTTATTTTTTGTGTGTGTTTTGTACACTTCACAGATGCTTTTCATGACTGCTTAATCTCATTAGTTAGGACAGCTTGAGTGGAAATAATTTCCTAGGACCAATGCAAACAATTTCATCACTCGTCCTTCCCACCCATAATCCCTGTGATTCTTCGTTCAGATGGCTGTTAGCCAGGCCCTTAGCCAGACAAGGTACTGAAGAGGGGCAAATTGGCATCAAGGTGGGTGGTGAAAAATTTTTCAGGGGGTCAAATGTGTAAAAATGTATTCAGTTAATGGCATCTTAACTTTCTTGGGGGCAAAAAATTTTGCCGTCTTGGACCCCCTTGACTATGGGCCTACTGTTAGCTCAAGTAACAAAGTTTTAAAATCCTGCTGTTGTCAAAAGATTGGTTAATTTGCATTATTTGTGGTCTTTTTAGTGCTTACCCAGTGCCATTTGAAATAGTTGTATACTTCACTCTGATGCACAGATTTTGAAAAAAAAACCCATCCCAGCCTGTGAGGGAGAGCTCAATCTCCCTGGTCCATTGGGCTCCACCAAGGGCACTATGTTAGCTCACACCCTTGGGGAAGTGTTTTGTATTCCTGCAGCCCCTTTTGTGCCTTTTGTCTCATGTCCCTAATATTTCAATTAGGGATGATGTTGGTTCTACTAAAATACTATAAAGTTGTTTAATTATTAGCCTCATGCCCTTTGGCCCGAGAAATTTAGCCAACGCTTGTTTGAGACCACTTTAAGGCTCACTGTTAGATGCCCTAATGATTTCCCAAAGATGTTTTTTTTCCTTCTCCAAGAATCATATGTCTACAAATTATGTTTATGCAGGGCATCTAACGGAATTATCATGTGGTGCATATGACATATTGGCTACATAACACAAATTGATGAAGGCTTAGGTCTAAATTGTGTTGCTATTCATATCATTGCTCTAAACATTGGCCTCATCCTTGGAGAGTGAGGCCTCAGCCATAGTCTTGGCCTTAGTGGGTGAGTCCAGGGCTTCAGCCTCTGCTTGGAATTGTGTAGCCTCAGGGAATAGCTTTGGGATTGGACCAGAGAGTTGTCAAGTAGCAACTCCCTGGTTGGACTTATGTCTTTCTTCTCTAATTGCAATTCGTTTTAAGCCACCTTAGAGGGAGATTCTGTAGTGTGAAGGAATAGGAATGAAGTTGGGATGGGGGGAGGTGGGGTTAAGATGCTGTTCCTGTAGATGGACACATTTCCCTTCTGCAGTTCACAATCAAGCTACAGGTCCACAAATAGGTGAAAAAATGCAGACAAAAATTTCCTGATCCTACATACATCTACAAATTTTTCTGATATGGTTTATGAGGTATAGCCCAAGATATTTTCTAATATTTGTATCAGGTTTATCTTTTATTTTTCATTGTGTATCAGAAGTGTGCAGATTCTGTCTGCAAACCACAATTCATGAGAATGACTGATCGCAAGGAATTGTCCCAGGGTTCTGTTTTTGTGTGTGTATTTCCTCTTTAGTTACATCAGGGGAGCGGACGGAAGTTTACGAGAATGAAATACCCACAGGTAACAGAGAAATGATACTTGAAACTTGATGGAAATTGTGTTTTGGCATTTTTGGAGGTGAATGTGCCACATGATGGGACAATGGGGATCAGTCAGATGGGATCATGTTCTGAACAAAAGATGTATTGGAATTCTTTGACTAGAGTTTGCATAATTATGCAGCTTACTAAAATATTAATGTCATGTGTCACTGTAGGTGGGGAGCTAGGATTGATGCATGAATTCAGACTACTCGTAGTACATTTGTGCTTGTGTGATGAATGATGCCACAGTTCCTCATTGTTTACAGCAGACAATGAAGTCAATTGTAACATGGTACTGCTAATCATTCAGGAAACTAGAGATTGAGCGTGTAAATACAGGTAGCACTGCTTAGTTACAGTAGTACTTCCGTGCATCAGAGGAGCAACATTTATGTAAGTTTCTTATTTTCAGTTTGAGCTGAATGTACATGTCTAACAATCCTATCAATAGTCCAGACCCAAATTTATGTTTGATATGTTACAGAGAAACATATTCTAAGCAATCTGTGAAATTTTCATTCATTCCCTATGTTCGGTTCTTGAGATTTTAGCATTTGAAGTTGACACATTTCAAAAGTGAACTTGTAGCAAGCAGGTGTGACGTAATGGCTTCACATTGAGGACCAATGTTTTGTATTTCTTTATTTT
>WURT03646513.1:3667-19432 GCA_009936505.3 Holothuria glaberrima | reverse complement strand
CGTTTTCACACACTTTTTATATAGGAATACGTAAACGTGCGGTAACGTCCTTTTACAGACACAATCTATATGCTATTTGACGCTTTTTTGAAAATTTGATCTCTATAATATATTTATATGTATATATAAATATATATATATACTTTTATATACATATACATATATATATGGTGAACTTTTCACACTAAACATCGATGTGCCCGATTTTATCAGAAAGTTCACTTTATTCCAGCTAAATGTTCTCACTTTTCCAATTTGCGTGCAAATAAGTGTTACTGTGAAAATGTACTAAACGGCAGCTTCTGTGGTCTCCCTGGGTTTTGAAGCACTTGAAATTGGAATGAGGTCTTGTTATCTGACTAACTTTCATGTTTGCAACAATTTTACAAACGGATAAAATTGAGATTCTACCAATACTGCGCGCGTATGTTCCAACTTCAATAATTGCTCACGGCACCAATTTAACGCTAGATCTGGCTGAGGTAAATTCGAGATTTTATAACATGTAACCCACAATAAGAGCAACTGTGAGTAACCTCAACGCCATTGACACTCCTTGGCCGCAACGAGTTGTGATCAGATTGAATCTCCTAGCTTGATGAAATGGTGAGTGTTTTCTATTTAATCAACCAGACTGAGGCTGACTCACCTGCGCTAGTTCCAAAGGATAGTGAAATAAGATTTTTGCCGAAACATAACTAAGGGAATGTAAGCACTAGTCCGTGCTCATCATGAGTGAAATTGTTTCTTTTTCACGGTACTACTTTTGTTAATGTGTGAATCTTCCATCCATGTCGTTTTGCTTCCAATTTCAACTGCTCTATAACAGATACCTTCCACGTTTTAAGGCTAAGCTAGGTTTTTGTACTTTTCTAATGAAAGTTAAGAGTCTGGAGCCTACATTCTGCTCGACAAAATATTTGACTTTTTTGAGACAGTACAGTGTATTTACAAAACTGTAAGATGTGACCACTACCTTCATTTCAGTGGTTTTGCTAACTTTCAACAATGATTAAGCAATTTGTTTAGAACATTTATAATTTTAAATGATGAATTCAAAGACTAAATGGAACCGAGTTGCAAAGACCTTTGTCATTTCAACATTTTTACTTACAGGCAGTGCATCAATCATTATTATGGATAAACAGAATAGTGATAGGCCACTGCGGATCTTCATTTGGATGGTACCACGTAGTAATAGCACGGTCTTCATGAAATGTCTTTCCTTCGTTGACAATGCAGAAGTATGGATGGAACCATACTGCGCATGTCATTTCAACGAAACACTCCTCAATCCCGACTGGGGTAAGGGAATCCCAGCTATGGACAGAGCAAGGGCCCAGTTCGAAGAGATGGAAAACAAGGATGAATATGCTGCTCTAAAAAAACTTGAGATAGACAGAGCGAATAAATACAAGAACGTTTGGCCTCAAGAAACATTTAAGTATGAACTTAACTTTTCCATAGACCTTTTATGCATTGACGTCATGCTGTCGTCATTTTAGCGGACAAACAATGAAGCGGCATAGTTAAAATATGTCTGTAAATTAACATAATATTTATAGCATTTTTTCCAAACAAATAATATTCATGTAATAATATAAAGAGTAGGTTTTTTCAGTTTTTATGAAAATTATTTTTCAAAAATGTAAAGTAGAAAAACATAATTTTCCTGTTTAAGTAACTTCAATTTTATGTAAATTTAAAGCCGACTGTTTTTATACGCAAAATTTCAATTTACATTAGTACGTATTGCTTTTATGACCTTTTTAGATTATTACGTCATATAAGGCTGGAAATAATCTAAATCTGATATCCGCACTTCAACTTAACTGATATTATTAACAGTGTAGGTTAGGTAAGCTACATGACTGCACACACTATACGCACGACATAGCCTCAGCATTCAGACATAGAATTAGGCACGTATCCGACCGGTATAGATATTGGCTGTCTGTATTTGTGTTGGTGTAAATTGTAAGGCTACGGGCTTACCTCAGCCAAGGGCCCACGCTATGTTCTGTGTCGTCATATGCATAACTTCTATGATTAGTTTTCACTTGTTGTAGGCGCCCACGCATGGCAGGGGCATAAGCTCATGTTTTTTGGTTGTTAGTATTTACATTTGTTTGTGACTTCAAGCTTGTGAACATGATATCTCAAAGAGGAACAGAAATCTATCACGGGAATGCCCCACCTATAATGATAAAAAGACCGTGTGGCTTTGGTCAAAGTTGTGTCATGTTCAGGATAGGTTTGTTGGTGGTGAACAGTAAGATAGAGTCATCAGGGATGAACGTCTCAAAAGCTCAAAAGTGAGAACATTCCATTATGAGTTAAGGTCCTATCTGTCATGAAAACGTTTTATGATGGCGGGTTATTAGAATTAACTATTCTTACCACGAGATGGTGAAATTTTGGATACACATTTCCCTCATACACAAAATAAACCAATTAAGGACACAATCTCTTCTCTATTATTTTCAGGCTATTTGCAAGAACGTATTACATAATTGAAATTGGCAAATGTTTATATAGGTCTAATTACCTTTTACTTCTCTTGGCATTGAAAATTGTATGCCATGTGTTTTAATGATCGATAACCTCAATTAAAGTGTACTTAAGGTGAAGTATTACATGTTAGAAATGTTCAAAAATAAATCTACTCGGTCTTGCTTTATATTCACGGCACACCGTACATTACTGGATGTTGTATCATTGAATGATAAAACTCACTCAAATGCGAATGGTAGATAGCGAAATAGTTTTGTGACGTCACTTTTTACTACATGAAACTCTTCGTTTTTCTTCATTTTATTGACAACCAATACAATTTTTTCCAAATTGTGAACCATAAATTACTTGGCTATCCGAGCCCTTGCCTCAATAATGCAATGCCAGAAAAAAGAGTAGTATTTGCAAGGGCACGAAAAAGTTTGTTATAAAAGTAAAAACAGACAGCAGATAATGTTGATTGTTCGAGAAGCAATTAGCAAATTATCCTTCAGTCGACCATTTCAAATTTGGTTAACAAATTTCAAAATTTTATATCTCAGTTATAAGATGGGGTTCGAAAAATAAACAGATTTTTTGTAACAAATTTTGAAGCTCAAGTATTTTTTAATTTCATCAGACATTATCTAGAACAATAATGACAGAAAATTTGAAAACCTAAGTCCTAACCTCACAACTGTAAATGACCCTGGCCTGTTAAGGCACACAAACCGAGAAATGTTTTGTTAAGTCCCTGCAGGGTATAACCAAAATTCTATCCTGTTGTCCTCGACAATTTTAGGGACCCTATCACTTGCGATTATCAGTATCCTTTTTCACCTAAAATTTATTAATGACCCTTTTTCAGGAAATCCCTGTAGACAATTTAGATTCGAAATGAAATTCTTCCAGGTTCTGTAGCTCTTATTTATAGTTCTTGGATGCAGAAACTAAAAAGCTGCAGAGAATCATATACTCGCCACGCTTCCTAAGGTCTCAACTTTGCTTATAAATACACACTAAAAATACTTGACTCACGAAAGAACCAACAACAGTTTGGATCAAATTGCAATCCAGTTTAGGTCAAATGAAGCTTCTTTGGGTCATTATTTGATCGAATAACTTGGTTGGTTCCACTCTGATCCATTTTGGATCGATTTGTTCTAAGTGTTTTATCAGTAAAAGTATGAAAGAAATTGCACACATTAAAGCAAAGCAAAGCGAAGAAAATGAATTGAAATTTAAAATAATATATTTGGTTTTGCACTTTAGTTATCCATGGCTGAAAAAACAACTGGAGATAGACACAAAAGACAAGAAGTACGTCTTCATTAAAGATGAGTCGTTTTTGATCAAGGATCATGTCGAATACCTCCCGGATGTCCCAACACGTCACGCCTTCTTGATCAGACACCCACAAGAAGTCTACACATCTTTCAAAAACTTATGTGTGAATGCAGCTGATTTCGTTCAATTTTCTTGGGAGGATTTTCACATAGGCGATAATGTGCCCTACATGCCTGTCAAAGATTTCTACAAGGAACATTACGATAACTGGAAGTATGTGAAGGAGAACTTAGACTCTGATCCAGTCATCATAGATGGTTTTGATCTAGCTAGTCGACCGAAAGTGATGCTTCCAAAGTTTTTTGAAAAATTGGGGGTCCCTTACAAAGCATCGTACCTCCAATGGAATGGTGATCCGGAGCTTGTGTACTCGACTTGGAGAGGTTCAAGTGAATTTGTAATACTTGCCTCCAAGGCTACAGCAACTTCTCGAGCGGTAGAAAGTACCAGGTTCGAACCACCCAAGCACGCCAGAGGGACCTCCAGACCAGAATGGAAGATTACTGATGAGTTGAAAGAATACATTGAAGGTGCAATGCCCTACTATAAAGAAATGTATGCCGAAAGACTTAATTGACCTTAATATAGTTTCGGCATTCTAATGAGCCTACCTTACAAGTTAACATCGTTCATGAAGAATTTTCGAGAAACCATTCTTGGTAATGTTGTTTACTCCACCCTCAGGGTTAAAATATTCCAGCTTTATGGTTTCTGAATTCAATCATTTGCTTCATGAACTCCAGTTACTGTTACCCAACAAATTATATCTTCGAAATGGGTTTTGAAATTCTGATAAGATAACACATACTCACTTCCCGTCCTGATACATCACGCAGCTGCTTTTTAGGTCATCATCTTGTAGGCTCAATAGATTTCGAGTCAAATTTTATACGCAGTTCTAGCTACGGTTGTCCTTGACCTATTTTTGTCGACTTTGCTTTTTAAATTAGCATCCACTGTAAATCATGTTGTAAGCTACGTCACTTATGTGAGCTCCTTGGGATTTAATGTTGTCTTTTTAATGTGCAAAAAACTCAAAACCGAAATCTCAAAAAACTTCTGTTCTTTCAAATTATCATAATTTTGATATCAATATCAACATCAACAGATGGATCTCAACTTTAGCCACAGCAGGAAGGTGATCCTGGTCACAGCCAATAATGACGTAAACACGGATTGGAGAATTGGGACTACATGATGAGTTTATATCTTTTAGATTACCATCTTTTCTTCCAAACCTAATTGCAGAAAAATACATAGATCTGGATAGGTATGATCGTAACAATATCATGCAATGCAGCTTAGACGCATAAATAATTGAATTGACACAAACTACTTTAAAAAAATTCATGATCCATATTACTCTCTTGATCCTGCAATTGCACACGACATACAACAGGAAGCTTTCTCTACATTTTGAATTATAATGTAACCACTGACTGTGGTGCAAGTAAGTAAGTTATAAGCGTTGCCACTCAAGTGACGATAAATAATAGCCTTAGTCAATGGAGTTTGTGACATGATAGTACCTAGTCAGGACAACAAAAGGAAGGTGTGATTTGCAGAACAGATTCTTCAACAAAATCAACTCAATATGTTAGTTTATGGAAATGTCGCGTTTGTGTTACACAAAATCTTCATGCCTTTCATAAAATTATTTGAAGATTTAGATTATACCGGTTTTGTGGCTCCTGAATTTATTAATCAAAAGCTTCTTGAACTCTGGCTACTGTGACCTAACAAACTCGTACACGTATTGAACATTAAATCAAAAGCGGTTCACATAGGTTATGTAGCTAAAAGCATGATTTACAGTATATATATATATATATATATATATATGATTGTCTTTAGCGATTCTTATACGTGAGGTCAAAAGGTCTTGGACCATTGTATCTTCTACCCCTCACAATCACACATTTTCAATAATCCACCGGAAGTGCTTACCACCAACCACGTAACATCAGGCTCTTCTGGGTTGGTACTTCCCTCCCTCCCTACCAATCAATAAGTGGTTATTCCTCGTACAAAATAAAAAAAAGAAAAAAAAAAAACAAAAAAAACAAAAACAAGATGCCCTGTTTGTGGACACCTTGACACATTTTTCTGAGGCCTTGATGTTTTAATTCTCTGACAATGTGGTTTATATCTTGTGTATTGTGCAAAATGTCCGAGGGCCTCTTATATTGGTGAAACGAGTACCAGATTAAGACTACGGTCTAATAACCACAAACAGAGCATTCGTATGAATAGTCCAGGTTTCCTAGTTTCTGGGATTTTAGTCTCATCGATCACTAGATATCTAACCTGAAATGTATTATACTCTATGACAAGTTTAAAAACACTGAGGAAAGGAGAAAGCAATGGTTGAAATCCACCATACCACTCAGTGCTTAATTTTACGGGCTTAAAGAGACCTCTCTTTTATGAGCAATCAAGCGAGAGACACACAGGGTACTACATAATGTCTTGTAGCTATGTTGCAGTTGCAACTGAAGAAGAGCATTAGTTACGCTCGAAATATTTTGTACATTTTCAAGTCATTTTATCCTAGTTGGAAATGAAAGTATCTTTTTGCTTCTCTTTTCGTTTTCATATATTTTCATATGTACATACATATATATATATATATATGATATATAATATATATACACGTTCAAAAGATGAGATGGACGTAGCTTTACATGTCTTTCATTATTTATTCCAAGCCCACGGCCCCCTGGCCTTCATCAGGTACTACAAAACAAACATAATGTGGAATAGACGTAGTACAACATTAACTGAAATATTCAGAAACATAGAAATGTGACAAATTTATTTGAAAAGGAAAAGAAATGAACAAATAAGTTACATGTGAAAGCTGATTTATGTTCCTACGTAGGTGGAAGGGGAAGAACCCGTGGGATTCGGGACTCTTGGTGTTGTGCCTCATTGGTGTGGGTTCTCTCGCTCTTACCAGGAGATCTCAAAGGGAGCGGGGACGTCTGAAGGTCACCATGGGAAGTTTTTTTTTAAATTGATTTGAGTTCCGTAGAATTTTGTACGTTTTTAGAACATTTATGTAATTTTTAAGAAGGCTTGCAAAAATTTGGGAGTACGTTACAGTTAGGGGTTTGCGTTTACTTTTCATTTTTGGTTTGTAAGCGAGTAATTCATTCCTCGGAATTTGCTTAGCTCGTTGAATTTGCTGATTACCATTTCATGGGTCAAATCCTCTTTAGATCTTACGCACTGACGTCACACTGGCGTCAATTTGGAGGAAAGCAATGAAGCACACGTGCACGAACGGCGTGGATCCGCACGCACGTGTAGTGGAATTACGCGCGTTTATGATCGGTTGACAAATCAGATGTCTGCATTTGTTGGTGTAACTTGCAACGATACACGCTTTTCCTCCAAAAGAGGGAGCACTTTCTGCTCTGTGACATCATATTCATAAGGTCTATTGGTGAAATGGGTTTGGAGTTTGTTTAAGTGGTACGTGGCGGTGTCAGCGTTAGAACAGTTTCGGATTACTCTGAGAGCCTGACTGTATTGAATTCTAGCAAGAGTATGCTTAGGATGTCATGATGTGGGCAACAGGCATGCATGGGAGACAGTGGGTTTTGAGTAGATCTTGGTGTCAAGCTGTGTAATGTTCTGTGTGATCTGTATGTCTAAGAACTGGATGTTATCTTGAGTGCTGTTAAATGTGTATTTGATTGTAGGATGTCTTGTGTTGATTATTGTTTGGAAGAGTGAGAGGTTGCGGGATGCTGATGTCCACAAAAATTGTATATCATCAATGGACCTTTTCCATGTGTTAGGTGGAATGCAACTGGTTAAACTAAGGATCTCTTTTTCAAGTGTACCCATGAATATGATGGCGTACGAGGGTGCAACAGGTGTGCCCATAGCTGTTCCTTGGATCTGTAGATAATGTTGTTTGCCGTAAAATTGGAAGTTATAAAGCGTTAAGATCAATTCAAGTAAGCGTATTAGGTGGTGAGTGGATGGGTTTATGTTTGTACGTATGTCTAGGGCTTCAGTACAGGTTCTAAGTCCTTCCTTGTGTGGAGTGTTAGTGAAGAGTGAAGTAACATTTTATTCTAGTCACAGCCGATGTTTTATATATATAATGCTCATTCCTACCATGGGCGAAAGTCTTTATGTCACCCTACCTTAAGGATTCAGCCCCCAATCCCCGTGGCTACGCTACTGCGTTTCAGCATATGTGTCTTACCTAAGTTTAGTGATCATGCACTTTGATAGTTTGTTTAACTGGCAAATAAGTTCTGCGAGCATTAGCAGCGTGATAGAAGAATGATAGAGATTCATGAACGAACACGTTTATACAGGGTCAAAGTACCTTCGAGAAGATCAGTAATGAAGGCAATCCTGCAAAACCACTTCTTAAGCCCCTGTCACACTCTAAGATATAGGATGAGACGCGATAGAAAATGTGTCCAGGCCTTTCACACAGTACAGATGAATTTTTCATCTTTCAGAGATATTCCTTTTCCGGGTAGGTCATGAAGTAATCCTACAAAATAACAAATCGTTCTAATGAATGGTCACACGAAATAAGAAAAGATAAAATTATCCAGTTCACTTTTATCCCCATCCCGTTGCACCTAGAATGTAAAAGGACCTTCTGAAAACATCACTTAACTCTGAATACCTGCCATTTGTGTAGTAGTCATCTTTATGGAGAACCTCAGTCTCATGCCAATAACTGGACATCTGAACACAATGCGTCATTTCAACACAATTCGTTTTGGTTGAGGAAGTGCTCAGCAGGAGGACATTATCCCTGTCCTCAATTATAAGTTGGACACAGGACAGGGCGGAGAGCAGTTGTTTATACAGTGTAAAAACTAGTCACGGTAAGCCATGATGAGACCCTAATGATGCCTGGTGCCGTGGACCGACCAGTTACTAACCAGAAAAGTACAAAAGCTAAGATGTATTTGTTTAACGTTTGCATTCCTTAGCAAGATGCAGTCTGGTCAAAACGACCATCTAAGATAAATTTGCACAGTCACTTTATCGTTAATTCGGCTTTGCAGTCACAGTTGATAAGGTTGGCCTGTGACAAGTACGTTTGTATGCAACAGTTACAACTACTAGTGCATCAATCGGCGTTTACGTGAAATACGCAGATGGTAATAACGTTTTGTTCAAATTATAATATATTCTTTTGAATTATTTAGTCGGAGATTAACATCAACTTTAACCACAGTCTACTTTCACCCAGATATATCATCAGCATGAGCTTCCAGAAGTTTACTCATGCTTTGGTGTAATGGTGTTTACGTCGTCTAGTGCCTATGAAGAGTGAGTTGTTAGGGACTCCCTGCATATGAGGATGGACTTTACTCGTGTGCACTCTAGCAGTGCACATTTCTAGCACTGCTGATAATTCATCATTTTAGAAATAAGCCTAATTTCTGACGGTGCCCTACAACTAGAAAATGCAGTAAAAAGAATAGTTTGGAAAGGTTTTTGTGCGTTACATTGTGCAGCTCAAGTTTCGTATCCACACAACAGAGTAGAAGGTATGGATTAGGCGGCTAGTACCTAAGACTCTATAGCGTGCACAAGACGTCAAGACTACCCGCAAACATTTTGGCGGGAAATGTAAGTAATACATCTTAGGCCCTACACTTCCTCTCGGTAGGCTTGTGAGTTGCCTGGACGGCACCGTAAATGAAAGCAGTTTCTTTTAAGGAATGTGCTTACTATTATTGATAGCCTAGATGGGATGCCAAATTTTTGTGGGTGAGCTAAAGTGTACCGAGGTCTGGCTAACATCAACAACGGGGAAATGTAAAGTAAAGAACTTGCACTTCCTGCCCGAGGGTTTGCAAATGGGCTGGAAGTCTTGTGCACTCTAAATAAAAGCAGTTAACTTCTACCAAATGTGCTATAGTATTAACAGCTTAATGGTAGGCTCAAACATTTTGTGGGTGAGCTTTGAACTACCCAGGTAAGGTTAGCACCTACGGAATGTTCGTGGAGAGGGTCTTTGCTGAACAACTCTACCCAACAAACAAATTTGGACACAAATGTGGCATGTGTCTATGCAAGATTCTTGCTTCTTAAATGAAGAATAAACTTGAAACTTCTAAAGAGCAAAGGCAATCGTTGTTTACGTAGGATATCGCTCTGAGGTTTTATTCATGTCTACCATTTGAGACGTGATAATAATTTTGACATTTTGTCATCATGAAGCACGTTACTTACATCTTTACGACGGATGTCAAACTCCTTAGTATACGTATCATGTAGGAACCAGCAGGTGATACTCCCAGAAAACTTCTGGAAATATTCAAAAGTGTGGACAATAAAAAAGTGTGGAAAAATGTTTAATCTTTCAGTTAATGATTTTTTAGTCACTTTGCTATTTTGATGATGCAAGAGCTTTGTCGAAAGAATGGTGGTAGCATTTTCATAGGACACATTAGAAGACAAGTTGTGCAGTAGACTCCATTTGAATGCTGCAGGTCGATGAAAGGCCCATGCGCTCACTTAAAATCACCCTTAGTTCGATGATGAAAACTAACGTTATTATTCTGCAGCGTTGTTACCCATGCTGGCCAACAGAACGGCTTTGTGTATGTTCACAAAGGAAGTTGCCTATCATCTTATTAACGTTCAAAAAAGTCAATCATATAAACTAGGAGGCCTGGAAATAAGACAAGATTTGTAAGTTAGCTCATTCAGTTTTTCCTTCAAATCATCGCCGGGAATTGCTCGTGACATTTAAGGAAATGGATATCATGTAGCAAGAAATGTTAAACAATTCACAACAAAAAACACAGGTCTTCAATGGTTTTCTAAATGTAACCTTGTACGTCTTAATAATTGACACCGGAGGTTGTCATATACAGAAATACTGACTTTCAGCATGACTGGTATTTTACGATGTAAAAATCCGACAATAACAGCGGTATCTCCCGTATAAAGTCCTCTTTAGAACGTTACGTAGACTTTATCATAGGTACATATCAAAGGAGGTAAACACTGTTATATCAAGGATGATAATAATCGGGTTGTCTCATTTTTTACACACGCTGCGAGGTTCAAGGGTCGATTTTTGCATCACTTTGAATGATACTATGCCATGTGATTCACAATGGGGAAGAGGTTCGCCATTAAATCAACTTCTGCAATTGTCATAAGGACATACTTTGTTGTAATCCACCATCGTTATGAGAATAGAGGAACGAGTACTGTAGACTATTGAGTATTGAAAAAGGTATACTCACGTGTTATTTTCAATGGTAATTTATTTATGAATACATTTACTTATCTATATCTTTTGTATTATGTAAAATAAGTGGTGAGGTTAAGGGAATAGCCACGTTTCAGAAAATGGTCACCAAGAAGAATAGATTAGTTGTCAAAAATGAAGGGATTTAAGCATTCTTCTATAACGAAACAGCTAGCTCGATGCAATGGAATGTTTGACATTGTTCTCTTTGGGAAAGCTCTTAGAAATAATTAGAGTACAAGTATATTTATTAATACGCTTACATAAAGCTGATTTTTAGAAAGTGGTGCCCGTTTCAATTTTATGTCCAGAAAAGGGACATTGGTTTAGGTAGGTTGAAGGGCTCATTTTATCGTCAGGTGAAAATGTCACGTCATGTTCTAAGGGATGTTGACATAGCATACCCCTAATAATTACTCCATCGATTTACACACTAAATTTGGTCTCCGTTGGGACCTTGTGGCATTTCTCAACAGCTGTAAGCTACTCATAATTTATCGGTTCACAAGAAGGCTTTTTACACTGATTTCTGATGTACCATGACTATTGGAAGTTTAAGCTAGGACGGCCAATGTTATAGCCTGATGATTCCTGCCTTTTCCCTTCATTGCAACTTAAGTACCTATGTGATTAGCAGAAGGATATTATACACGCAAGTGCCTAAATACCTTGAATTTTCTTCACTTGTACGTTAGTACTCCACTTCATTTGCCACCACATACACATCACTAACGCAGCATATCACGTTAGCAATATGGCCGAAACTGTACCCAGAATATTGAAAGATGTTAAATTTGTGTTGTAACACCTTTTGTTGGAGAGTTCCTTTCAATCAGTGACTCGGTAGTGAAGGTCTCCTTCTCAAACAGGTAAAACGTGGATGGTATATCTTCAATACACCTGGTATACTGTTATCATATCCAACTTCCTTGTGGGTTTAAGTTATTTAATGGGATTACATTAGTGCCCCTAGATTTTCCAGTTCTGTCACTACTTGCCAACTATCATGCAAACTCTTGCTGTTCCTTTGCTTTTGTCATCCCATCCAAGCTCAGTTCTGAGAAACTCTCTTCTTTACGGAGTGGTAATGGTCGTGATATAATCATTACTTTAGACATAAGGAGCTATTTTGAGTTCACGAGTCAAATTGTACTTAACATTGTTTCCTTCTGATAAGGACTCAGTCTTAGCCCAGGGGTGTCTAATATCACCTCCCTGCTTAGCCCTCTTCTCTCCACATGGAGAAGCTCACGTCTCTAATATGTTTAATATCTTAACCAAATGTAAGATGTGTGTTCTTAAGGGTCTTAATTGACAGTCGGATGCATTTCTTAATGACCACAAAACCTGCACCACGCTCACACGTTCTACAACCGAAGACAAAGACAAATTAAAAATATTGTTTAATGTAATTACTTTTGTGCGGATTATCATTTCTGAGCGCTTCCCAGGACATTTCAATTGTTTTAGCTTAAAACATGGGTCACAAGAGCTTGAGGTTAGAGTTACGGTAGGTCGTAACCTGCAAGTGTTCTTCGTGTTATTGAATTAGTTGGCAGTATGGGTGTTGTTTAACTTTTGGCTAGTTTTGTTATGTTCTAAAAGGTGTAAAGGATTAAGGAAAGTAAAAATTAATGCTTGATTTCCTAATTACAGTAATTTTCCTTTGAACTCCAATGCAAAAACTTGTGCGAACCTTAAGTAACAAGTGGGAAAGACGAAATTTGGAAACTTAAAATTCATCGGCATTACAGGACTTTTCATTTTACTATTCAGTTTGTCTTAAACTTAGGCTAATCCTTCAAGTTCCAATTTTACCCATATCTATTTCACTGGTTAAATTACTCTATAAAAGGCTTCAACTGGTGGGAGACGAGAAAGTAGGAGAGAATGACATGATGCTTAAAGTGGGCATGACACGGCCAAATTAGCTTTTTTGTATTGCAAGACTGGATGCAGTATTGTATGAATATCATTTCACAAACAGTTAAAATCTCTGCAATTCGGCATGAATAAAATTCGAAGAAAAACGTACAAAAATTCAATTTCGAAAAATGCCGCAACAGGTCACCTGACTGTAATGACGCAATTGGAGGCACATACACTGCGTTATATAAAGACGCGTAGCTAGCAGTGAAGGTCACCGCACAGCGACGCATCATTCACAATCTGGTCACTGGGCATACGCGCTTTTCTACTATTGTAGCACAGGTGATTGCAATGATGTACCAGCTAAGGCGCGTTAGCATACACATGATTCGGTGTGTAGAACAATGGATGAGCTGCCTAGTAGGCTTACAGTTGTGTAACTAACCGTGCCTCCAATGACGTCACGTCTTGAGACGCCTTCACAGACGTTTTTCGCTTTCGGATTTCAGATGGGCTGAGCCTTGTCTGTATTTGGGAACTCACATGGTCGTATTCCGGTATAAATGGACGTAGTTAGTCCGGAAAAAAATGCGTTTTATTTCAAGATGTACCCATAGATTACCTACTGAGAAACTTACTTTGTCCGTGTCATGCCCACTTTAAGTGAGCACCGGATTCCTCGCTTCTAAGGCTTTACTATTGGTGTTCGGTATACTATCTGGTAAAGGTCCCTATTTTTAATAAGCTACTGACGATCTTGAAAGTTATACACACAGCTTTTCCTTTTTTGAGTAGCGCCATTACATGACCATAGTCTTAGAAAACTCAACTGTAAAGTGTGATAATACATATCAATTTCTCCGTACAGACAGTGAATTATTACTAATTATGGATAAACAAAATCGAGACACACCCTTACGGGTCTTCCTATGGATGGTGCCACGTACCAACAGTACGGTCTTCATGAAATGTCTGTCTTTCGTTGACGACGCAGAAGTATGGTTGGAGCCATACCTAGCATGTCACATAAATCTTACCCTATACAATCCCGACTGGGGTAAAGGAAACCCGGCTGTGGAGAAGGCAAAGGCTGAAATGGAAGAAGTGGAAAGCAAGGAAGAATATGTTGCTCTTAAGAAACTTGAGATAGAAAAAGCAAACCAATACAAAAATGTGTGGCCACAAGAAACATTTAGGTATGGAACTCCTGCAGCTTTCTTTTGATTGTACTTCTTGTGATTGTTTAAGATAAGTTTATGGTTTCGATGACGAGAGAAGCCTAAGCGGTCACAATGACATATGATGTGTGAGGGAATGTAAATGTTTGTGTGTGACGCCAACCTTGATAACATGATACCTAAGGAAGGAGTAACCCAAATGTACCTTACACGCTGGACTTTGGCTTAGATAATAATGACAAGGACGGATCCAACGGAGTAGCAAAACCCTCAAAAAACGAATGTTTATAAAATTAGATCCAGCGGGAAATTTAGGACATATTGTAGGCCATTTGCAATCCCTTGCTTCTAAGGAACTCAGAATTATAATCTTCAACAATTATATTTGTAGCGTCCTCATCAGAAGATAATAGATATACGCCTGCCCTTGTGACTAATCTCAGTATCTAGGCATGTGGATGTTCCTTTTGCATACAGTGTAAAGAACCAAGTTGCTACTATCGTGGTTAACGGCCATCCTTTAAGAGTGGAGGCTAAAGTTTGGTATCACAATATCTCATGGAAGTAAACAGTAGTGGCAAGGGGCTTCACTATATCGGAGGTTAGCTAGATTGTTTTGAAACTTAATCATAACCCTAATCCTTACCAAACCTCAAGTCAACCATATCTGAGGATAATCCTAAGCCCAATCCCAAACCTTACGTTGTATCTAACTCGAATCCTAACCCAACTTCTAATCTAGTAAACCTTTTATCTAGTGGTATCCCTGTTGGCAGGCAAGTCTCAGACTTGACACGTGCAACCTTGCATGTCCCATTTTGAGAAAGATGACCATGTGCATGGTGGTACTTTTTGTCATTGCATCAACAGAGACCAAAGTGTTAGATCGATTCTATGTAAATCTTTGGTGTGCCTGTCTTTGATGTCTTGCTGTCATTATAAATCATATCAGTGTACTGATAGCTATAGCCTAGGCATCGAAAGTGTGGTAACGACCGCGATTTCAACTGTGGTGGAAGGTAGGGGGCTGTCTTGACTACACATTGATAGGTGAAGAACTCTTTGGGGTTTGAGTGTTGTCCATTATAACGGATATCCAAAATTATCGTTGACGTAGGGTTAATTGGTATTTGACTTTGGATAGCAAGATCATGAGGTGGGCAAAATATGCAATAGTAAGATACCGAGAAAGTTAAACCGCTAGCGCACATGACGCCAACGAAGAGCTCCTTAGACTTTTTTTTACAAGATTTAACGTAACATCGATTGTACTTATTTATACTTGACTTTTACAGAAGAAATTGTCACATTAGACAACACGGGAATTCCAGTAGGATTGTGCGCATTGAAATCGAAGGAACTACGTCCCAAGGCTTTGCTCAGAGTGTAGGAAACATCACATTCCGTGAATGTAATGATAAACCGTCACACACAGAGACGTTGCGAGCGGGGGGGGGGGTGTCACACCCCCATTACCTGGTTGCCGTAGGCAAATTTTCGGTCTGTCGGCAAAAAGGGGAGAGGGATGGAGAGGGATGGAGAGGGTATCCTTAGCCCATTTTATAAACCCTAACCTCGACTTCAGGCCATAGGCGTAGGAAGCGGGGGACTGTGGGGGCGGAA
>WURT03646480.1:0-21650 GCA_009936505.3 Holothuria glaberrima | reverse complement strand
TCTGTACCTGTAGAAAATCGAAAACGCAAGATGATATAGTCTGTTTTTTTTCTATCTAGCAATTTCTTTTTAAACAATTTAGTGCAAACCATTAGATGTGGATTTTTTTAAATTTAAGACAGTATACTAACGTATACAACATTACATGTGTAACTACAGCTTTGAGATGGTCTGTACCTGTAGAAAATCGAAAACGCAAGATGATATAGTCTGTTTTTTTTCTATCTAGCAATTTCTTTTTAAACAAGGCCGCATAGGAATTCAAACCTTAATTGTTCATATCTATGTTTCTCTGATGATTTTACTTTTTTTGATGATTTTGGCCTTTGAAAAACCGAAAACACGTTGTTTTAATTTTTACTAGTCATTGTATATTTATTTTGCTTCCCTTGCACATAAATTTAGTTCCAGTTAGCCGATAAGAGGTGGCGTATTGAGAACTAAATATTGTAAAAGGGTGCCTCCCAAAGTTCACATGTATCAGAGCTTTAATTCTTTTCTTTAAAGCTTGATTAATCTCTCGTCAGTGCTAATATGAAACCTTCATGTGAAGTGTTATTAAGAAGTAATGTTTAACTTTTTCTAATTTATAACTTCAAAGAGATAAGAATTACCGATCTGGAAAATGTATGTACTGCGAGTGTTAAGTTGGCTAATGAGCCGAAACAATACATAATGCGTAGGTAGACTTTCTACTGCGTTAGTTTTATAGAAATGGAAAATACGTTTACAAGGGGTACAAAGTAGAATTGACATTGAGCACAATCGAAATCTGGTCAAATGTTTGACTAGATTTGGTTCATTTTGGACAGAAAATTGTTAGTCTTAAATACGAAACTAGTCAAATATTTCATCCTTTTTGGTTAAGTGCCAATTTGATCCGTTTTAGGTTGAATTTGAGCCGGACGTTTTAAGAGTGAACTGTACCTTTTAAAACCAAATCAATACTGACGATTTCACATACTGAGTTTTAAGTGCTTAAGATACGTTAGCTCTATCTTTGAATTCTTTAATGTCATAAAATTGAAATGTGGAATGAAAATGATGAATTACCGATTTTTTCTATGGTTTCACCAGAGAAGATGCAAGACTTCTTCCAAGTCCATCTTGAACCCCCCCCCCCCGCCTTACCTCCCATTGTCTGATTGTAATACCCGATTCGATATTGCATTGATTCTATTATATCTGAATATAAGCGACATTTCTAAATATAAAGACGGTAGCCAGTGTAACCATTTTGTGAGGCACATCGGTGTATGAGGATCGCCTCCTGTAGAGGGTGTAAAGAGTGGGACGCCCCCTTCTACTTACACCAGGGTCGAAGATGCCGAATGGTGCAATATTGTGCACATGTTGTTCCCTTCATTTGTATTCCATTCAGCCATTCTTGGTTATGTAAAAACTTGTGACTAAAAACAATTGAAAGGGACACTCCCCTCTCCCTCGCTAGATTTATCATCTTTACCAATCATCTCTGATTAGTTGAATCTTTGTATTTACAACATCCAAGCCAGTAGCTAAGAGGGCCACCTGGAGGCGCCCCGTCTCGAAAAATGTTCGCCCTCTTACGGGATCAAAACTACGATTGCCTTAAAGCGATTTAGTATATCTCGCCGCCCCCTGAAAAATATGCCCCCTGGAGGCCTTCTTGCTCCCTTCAGTACCTTGACTGACTATGGACCTGTATTATTCCAGTTCTTTGTTTATTTGGTCTAACACCAGCGGAACTTATATTATCTATGGTAAGGTTTTACTGGATGGACCTCCACAAAGAGACAAACGTATGATACAAAACCTGGGTTGTTATGAGGGATGCATTCTCTCCTTTACATCATTATTTAAAAATATGTTTGTAATCACACTTTGGTTATATTTTAAAAGAATACTTTTGTTCAAACCGATAAATGCTAGGATACGACTGTTAAAAACTATCGAAAGAGAATTAAAATAAATGGTTCCATCGAACATTTACAGAGGTATTGGGCATAGATTTGCCGGACGAGGGGGCCAAGCTGCCGACAGGAAGATAACAACCTACAGTCCCGACAAAGGTGACAGGTTGTCAGAAGAATCTCGGAAGCCACATTTTTCAGTGTGAAAAATATTTTTGATTTTTTAAGAAAATTTTAAAAATAGAAGTTTTTGTTGAGGAAGCTATGAAAATTTGGGGTTAATTGTAGAAAATTTGGGACTTGTATTGAAGAATCTTCCTCCTTAAGGGCAAACTCATTTGACGTGTCCAGTCGACTATTTACATGCTTTATCGTAACCACCCAGAGGAGCATCTTTCTTTGACGGGGTGTATTGGGCCTGTGCCGCCTCCATGCACCTTGAGCACCCCTGAGTACTGTTTGCCACGATGAAACGACTCAGAATTGTAATGAACTACTTATTTAAATACTTTTTCAACATCTGTTCAAAAGTAAACTAATTTTCAAGGCAAAATGTATCGATGCTATTTATCCGATCTGGGTAAGATATAACACTGCCTTATAATAGCTAGATCTCTGAGTTAGCGAAAAACGAAAGAACTCGTTTTGAACAAGTTGATCTTTTTAGAGTGAATTGTATTTGAAATAAGTGAAAGGTATCGGGAGTCCTTTAAATAGAAAGTGCTAGCAACTGTATAGCAAAAAATATTGACAGCAATTGTGAGAGTTATCAGAGGATAACTAAGGACCAGAAGATTAGATGCTGGATACGATGTTTGTCTACATGGCAATTAAATGCTTTCACATGAGCACATCTCATAATGTTGGAGCCAATCAGAACTTTTTAGAGATAATAGTTTAGCCAATCACAGTCATACTTTCGAAATATCTCGGAGACAGCGTTGTACAATATAAACAAAAAAGTTGGGATAACTTGAGAAAATTGAGTTAACTTACTCCATGAACCTTTTTTAAGTTCAATTAACTGAGTTTCTCCTTATATTGAAATGCATCATCCGAGAAACTCATTTGACTGAAATTAGTAAGCCTCATGCAACAAGTTAGGGGTTTTTCAGTGTAGTGGAAAGGAGAAAAATTATGTAGTGGATCATTACGATTGTTTCTGTTTACTGATCTTATCTAGACCGTAACTAAAATATTACATCGAAACGAATCTTTTCAAAATATTGGAATGTTTAATTTACTTCACCTGACTGACTCTAGCAGTCATTGTAGAAGACAGATGTACTAAGTAGAAGCGGCGGCAAAACTTCAACTGACTGACTCTAGCAGTAATTGTAGACGACAGATGTACTAAGTAGAAGCGGCGGCAAAACTTCACCTGACTGACTCTAGCAGTTATTAGACGACAGTTGTACTAAGTAGAAGCGGCGGCGACAGCCTCATGTAATTTACTATATTAGTAAAGCAGAATTAAAAATCTTTCCATCAATAGTTTTGGGGGATTAAGAGAAGAGTGAACCAAGAGACAATTATGCAATTAAAACTTTTGGGATACTCTTTCATTGACTTTTCGCCTTAAGGCTGACGGTTGATGAGAAACGCCCCCTTCATTCAAACTTTTCAAAATGTTTTGTTTAAACAGAATTGAAACTACTTTCACTAACACGATTAAGCCAAGTGCATTTGTTTAGTATATATCACTCGACAATGCCAAATATAGCTTCAACATTAATTTATGTTGAAGGAACGCTTCTTCAGAGTGAAAGACAATAAAATCAGTTCTTCCGACGTCACTACCTGACGTCATGAGCAGGGAGGCTTGACTTTTCCATCAGTATAAATCAAGCCTACACTACTTACCGCCTGCTCTCTTATTTTACACCCCAAATTCTGTAATAAACTTTTAATATCATTTCCCATGAGTCCTGGCACAATTTCTGGAAAATAGCTATTTTCGGACTCGTTACCCAGGACTTTTCAAATTCTCATAATTTCTTCCAAAAGGCCCTTCGGAAACCCCTACAAATAGCCTTCCATCGCCCCACAAACTTTTTCCAACTGTGTTCCTGTTTTCTTTTACATCTCTTATAATGGTCTTACACATGGGCGTTTTGGTAGAAATAAAGAATGATGTCGATATGCCATAAACAGAAATTCCTGAAAAAGTCCTTACGGTTCCTCCCACAAATATCTTTAACCTTTCCTTTACTATATTTCAGTATAATAAAAATCTTGTTTTCACTGCGTCCTTCCAGAAGGCTTTAGGTACGTAATCTTTCATTATTCCCGTCACAGTAATTGGCTCCCGCCAGAACCACCAGAAGAATCTTTATCTGATATCAACTTAATATAAAGCCACCGTTTTATCCCTATGTCTTCCAATATTCATAGCATTTACAGATCCTTCTAAATTCGTCTCTCATCTCCTGAGATTCAATGTATTATCTCCGACCAACCCCTCTCTGAATCTAATTCAATTGCTACTAATAAGACTCTATCCGTGATTGAGCTATGCACTCTGTCCGTAATGGGATGACTTCACATAGACCCCGAAAAAGCACACTTTAATCTTCCTGAAGCAACACAAGCAACGGAATGCGGGAAAAGTCACTTTCGCTAGAAACGCCGAAAAGGACAAAATGTCTCCTGGAGTGTTCTTGACACCGTTTCTGATGAGTCGGTCGGTGTCATTATGTCAAATAGGTACATGTTTGCAAGATGGTCGAATCTATACCACCAACGTATTGTGTATTGCTGTGTTTTTCTTCCCGAGGCTAACAAAACCTTAAAATAAGTCTACCTTTTGTGGAATCACGGACTAAAATCGGTGCAATCTAATTGGTCCCTCACTCATTTGTTTATTGTCACGTGAGATGACAGTATACGTGAAGCTATCCTGACATTTAGTTGTAAAAATATCTTCATTAGACACGTGGCATTATCCTTGGCATTCGTGCTCTATTACTGTTCGAAATATCTTAAAAGAAACAGACAGAAACGTATTTGAAAAACTAGTTGTACGTGGCAGTGCTTGTCATTCTTTAGTTAGGCCTACCGTATATACGTCGAGCATCTCTTTCATCTGCTTTTTACTAGACGTTTGAAGGATTTTCTTTTTTCTTTTTTTTTTCTTTTTTTTTTTGTTTGTTTTTTTTTTGTTTTTGTTTTTGTTTTTTTTTTGTTTTTTTTGTTTTTTGTTTTAGTGTTTTTGCCTATTGAAATTTTGTCATTTATGACAGTAACATTTGAAATGCTTTCTGTTTCCGTTCTTGCTGAAATGGCGTGCCAAGTTCAAAGTCACGAAGACAGTGAAGATGTACGCATGCGCACTCGTGCTACGTATGAGCTAAAACAAGTACGTGTGCTTCTTGTTACTACTACCGGGTAATGAGTTAATAGTTTATAACATCACTAAAAGATGCAAATATACATTTAATGCATCTGCACTACCAATATGGGTGATCTTTATTAATAGGAAGGTAAAAACCCTGCTCTTGTCACGGTAATACTAAGGCACATGCCAAGATCAAACCACTTTCTTCCTGAGATCGTTTTCGTGTGGAATCATTTGTTTCTATTATTATATTTTTAGTTTGTTATATCCACATGTGTATTTCGTACCTTAATTGTAATGAATAACATGGTATGTTTCAGGTTACGGCGCATGCCTAGTGATAAGCTTAGGTCAATTTATCAATTCTGATAATTTTTATTATTGTTTTCAATATGCTGGCCATGGCAAGGACGTATCCGTCTTGCACAAATCACAGAACTCCCGAGGCTTTATTGCTGACGTGAGATATTCTGATGAAGGGAGTGTGTGTTCAGGTCGTATCGCAGCCGAAAACTGCCATGAAAATGGTCACTCACTTTGACTTTTAATTCAGTTACAACCTAAACTTTATTAAATTATGTATCGCTACTCGTACCGGAAGGCCTGAAAAGGCCACTGTACAGGTGTATGCGAAGGTAGAGTTCCGCCTACATTGAGAAGAAAAAAAACCATAGGGCAAATTGAAAGAGGCTTTATAAATTTTTTCCAAAGTTTGGAAGGACAAGTTAAAGACGGTCCCCACTCTGTATGTCTGATGATATTTATTGTCCTCCGCCTATTAAGTAGATTTGGGGGAGGCTCACTGCCGTGCTTGTGAGCACAGTAGATTGACGGTTAGCCTAATTTAAAGAACCTGATCCGCATCATGAAATTACCTCTTGATTAAGTTATCCATGTAGAAGTCACCACAGAGGTTCAGTCCAGGCGACTCATACTATTGCATGAAGTGGTCATTTTCCCCCCTTTTGCCAAAAATGTGACTTTCTCCGTGCTCTCTGGGAGTATAGGTTTTGCTTTTAACATGTGGATATGACATTTCGAGACCTTCTCGAGGTGTTAAATTTCCAGTTGTCAGGATTGAAGGAAGACTGGATGCATGAAGCTTTATATTTGAAGTTTTTAAAGGTACACTCTTTTGATGTTTCCTTACTGGCTTTCTTTTTCGTTCCTAGCTTCTGGGAAGCCAAGATTTCACAATATCTGTCAAAATGGGTGCGTTCATGCGATGGTGGCCCCCATTTCAAACAAATGTGAATAGAGATTTTTCTGATACCGCTATCAAATATCGTAAATTCCAAGCAATCATTGGGGTGGTATTTTTTCGTAGCGTCCTCCGTCCCTTCTCCTCTAAAATTCCCTTTAATAGGGGTTTATACCGGTCATCTTTGGATAAAGGTCAAACACTCTGAAACATCCTCCAAAATGTTACTTTCTCAACATCCTTTGTAGACAATTTAAAGAGTGCGTATCGTTTACGTGGTGAACAGCTTTTCAACAACTTGACGGTCCTGCATTTCTCAGTGGCGGTACGACTGGGTGGACGTTCACATTCTAAATATACGTTGAGTCAGCTACGCATGCCACCACGTCCCCTGGTAGTCTATCTAGGTATGGGAAATATTAAAGGGGAACTAACGCCAGACATCCATATATTGCTGTATAGGGTCGACAGGTTACTGTGTTACTGTTCCATGTGACATCACCTGATCACCATAGCTTATATAGTAAAACTACAGAGGTATAATATGTTAAGGCAAGTTCTGTAAATTTCATTTAAAAATATCTCTTTTACTATAGAAATTCTTTAAAAGAGCTTACGAAACGTGTTGAAAATTTAAGGGATTTGCTATATAGCACTGTAGAATCTTTTGTAAGCATGGGTAACCGATCAATAAGTCAAGGTTCTGTTTGTGTGATCTTTTCTATGATGGGAGGGGACGACTTCTGAATATTTACTAAACATTATGAATGTGTCGTCTGCATTTCGAGCGACACACACAACAAAACATTTCGTTCACTCTGTAGATAAATGTGTCCACAGGGATACGCAGAGTCTGGGTAAATGCTAATGGTCTGAGTCACGGAGAGACTATGAGTTCTTAACGATATACTTTTTGACAAAGCTGCGTTTCTTTACTTGTATGTTATTCGACGTAATCGGGTCTAAGTCATTAATGAAAAAATGGATAACAAGCACGTGACTTTCTTATAACTTGCGATACTACCGACCATAAACGGGACAAAAATTTACGTACGGGATTTGAAGTAATTGTACCTCTTAACATGAATATCGGAATTACAGGTGACTTTATGTTCGTTTTCTACACGAGACAGGCAGATGAGTTCGATAGAAGAAAAAAATTATAATTAAGTTCCTCGTAAACCATACAATTTAAGACCGATAGTCGGACGATTTATAACTTGTGGAAAACGAAAAACTTCTCACGTATACATTTACCAACACGCTTTTGCAAGTGACAGATTTCATGACGGCTTCGGGCGCCTCTGGATTTGGTAAAAAAAAAAATAAGATAAAAAAAAAAATACAACAGAAAGCCTGGTCTCTGCTTGCTTTTAATCTTTCTGATAAGAATGGTTCAAGCTTAAACAAATATGTTTGATACATTTAAAAGGAAGATTAAGCACAAGAATTTTGATAAAAGTTATGCTCAATTCTTTATACGAGTGGTTCTTGAGATATAATTATCACATTTTCAAGACGAAGTGAACTTTTAGTAAGTAAAGATGACACAGTATAATCAAGACAACATTTTTATTTCAATTTGTCCTCAGTAACCGCATGTTTGCGTAATGTGAATGCGATCAGGTCCGTAGCAAAACAAGGCGGAAGGGGCGAGAGAGCATCCTTGGGGTGAAACTTGATTTGGAGGGCATACCAAAATGCATTAAAGCAATGGTAATTCTTAATTTTTAGGCGGGCGAATTTTTTCCTATGTTACGTATCCCCCAATGCACCCCCATGTGCCCCCTCCTTCATGGCTACAAGCTCGAAATGTATGCATGGGAGTTGTGGGATTTTACAAAACTTTGTATGTTCTACATCTCTTTCAATATCAATTAAATAGAAGTAAGAGGATTCAACAAACCATCGATTGTGCATCAATGCCAGTCAGTGACGTCATTTCCGCTTCCTTCAAGTTGACTTTGGGTCACAAATATTGGAACTTAATCTGTTGATATTTTGTAAACCACAGATGGAAACTGAATGAAAATTTTATCAGAAAGCTAGGAGTAAGTTTCTGTATGACATATCAAAAACAAATTTGGCGTACTTCCTTAAATAATATGTTCTGTCTTTACCATAACAAGACAAGAGGAATCTATGCAGTGGCCTAACTACAGTGGGTTTAAGTAGGCACATGGGGGACTACTTTTAACTGGGAGCGGGGTCTGTAGTTTTGCCGGAAATTTGTTCGATTTCATTATTACATTTTTGCCCATAAAAAGAGCAGATTTTTCCAAAAGAGGAAGAACTTTCGGCCTGAGTGTGGCTAAGACCTCAGTCCCCTGCTCTTCACGCCTGTGTGTGGGCATGTGCGGGGACAGTGCTTGTATCTGCCTGTGTACTTATAGTTCCGTGTTTCCTTTCTCCTCAGCAAAATATCTCAGGAACCCCCATCCATAACATGGTATCATGCATGATATAATGTGTCAAGACTTCTAACCGTAACCTTATTTCATGTCTCTACCGTAACCCTAATCTTGTATCATGACATCATTCATGATATGCACGTCTCGAGACAAGAATGTAACACATTAGAAAACAAAACGTAAGGATTTGGTGTAAGAACTCTTTTCCATGTGCATGCGTTTCGGTCCCTGGTATCTCTTTGCCACTGTGAGAACCTAAACGTTATCAAACTGTTTCCGTACCCCCTTATGAAAGTTCACTCAGACGTCATGGCTAAAACTACTAACAATTTTTACCTTTATGGCAAAGTTTCTGTAAACATGATCACAAGCCTGTACTTTGGAGGAGTCCTGCTAGAATGCTTTTAGCGTACCCTGATGCGTGTGTTCACACCATTTTGATGATGAACTACCGTTTAAAGAGTTGGTCATTTTGTCATAAAAGAGTAGAACACTGAGCAGTACACTTCTTTCTAGTTTCGAAGTGTTTTCACCACGTAAATAATGCAACATTTTTGTTATCTCTAAAGTATCTTAATGCAATATTTATAGCTTGTGGGGTCTGACTCATAAAAATGATTTCGAAGTACTGCATTCTATTCTTATGAAGTACAGGTTCATGCAGATAGAAAACTGTTTTACCTGTTGTTGTCCTTGTATAACTTGAACTTGAATCAAGCCGGTAAGCGGCCAGACAAGGGCCGGAAGGGGAGAGATAGCTAACGGGGAATATGTTTCATGGAGGCGAGATGTGTTTTAATGTATAAGGCAATGATAATCGGATTTTTTAGGTGTTTCAGGAGCCCTCCCCTCCCCTTCCCCTTGCCTACGGGTTTGACGAATTCAACTGTGATTACACTTACGTGCTATCATGCGAAAATGCCACTTTTCGTAAACGCAGGTACTTATTCCTATTTGTGGGACTCCATCACTTTTGCTCGAAAATGTACTTCATGTATGCCAGAAATGACCTCATACATCGCTCGAAAATAACAAATTTTCTGTTTAAATATGGGGCTTACTCCAGCCCACCCACCTACTGCTTAGTGCGCCTATGACAGTCGTGTATTGAATATTCTGGTTCCTTAATAATGAACCAAATAGAAGAGTCAAACGATTGATTCGGCTAAAGTATACCCGTTATAAAATGAATTGATCGACAAAAACATATCACGTGACTACAATTTTAAGATGTTAATCAACCGACTGACCGAGTAAATTCTTCAGCAGAAAATTTTCGCCTGATGAGGTAATTCCTCAGGAACTTTACGAATCGCCCAAGAACTTTGGGATTGAGTGGGATAAGGAGGGGGAATAATTGTAATGTTTTTGTCCCATAACTGAATAGCAGCATTGAATACCTTAGGCAAATATCACGACAATGGGTTGTAGGTATGCTCCCCTGTTTGTATTTTGAGCGCATGTTTCATCTGCGTAGATTATTCGCAATTTGAGTATTTTTTGAGTAAATTATAAAAGTAGTAGCATCTATCAAATGTATAAAGTACCATTGCAAAGCACGAATTTGAGTTAGGGGTTGCTTGGTCCAATTCAATACAAATGATAACTATTTGGGTCAACAACGTTGGCAAAAGCAGACCCAGTTTATTGTATAGGTCCACACTGAAGAAATTAATTAGTGGTGTACAACCTTATGCTAAGCATGTAGTACAACAGACAACTTTATTGCAGGGCATGCTTTTCAAAGAATTTCAACTTTTGTTTCAAAATTCGATTTTTGATCAGAAACAAATTACGTTCATGTTTAATT
Source organism: Holothuria glaberrima (assembly GCA_009936505.3). NCBI lineage: Eukaryota > Metazoa > Echinodermata > Holothuroidea > Aspidochirotida > Holothuriidae > Holothuria > Holothuria glaberrima. The sequence goes on along the minus strand of WURT03646480.1, from coordinate 10,999 downwards.
AGTTCAGGGTAAGGAAGCCACTTGGCCTTATCGAAGACCCCTACACCAGATTGACCATGGATGAAAGGGGCGAGATTCGCCTTCCCTTGAAGACTAGGCGAAGAGGATGACGAGACGGGGTTGTACTAATCGAGTACTGGATGTAAATCCTTGCCCTGCACCACTATCCCCGACAGCTTAATCGAGCTAAAGCCCTTGGAAGCGATTGCCTGAATCACACAACCACGTGACATAAACCTTTTTTGAACACCAATTTGTAACCCCTCGTCATCACTTCCGAACATGCAAGTCTTTGTAACTAGAATATTTCTAGGTAATTCTACCTGTATTTGATCCGGGGACCTCTCAAATGCAAGTATCATGATATAGGACTATACACGTCTACCGACTGATGTGTACCAAAACATTTAAAGAGCGTGTTAAGAGGGGGGACTTCCCTCCCCTTGGGAAATCTTTTAGAATATTTTAAGGTCCTAAAATGCAATTAATGCTATATTTTGCGTTGTTTTTCCAGTACATTTATTGCAACGCTTAATGTTTTATTGTACTGTTTGTTATATTTCGGAGAGTGGGGACCAGTGGGGACATAGCGGTTTTTCGTCTTTGGAAATTGGAGACGGAAGCATATGTTAGCCCCACTCCTTTGATTTAAGATTTTGGTCCCTCCACTATACCCCTTCCCCTTCCCTACTCACCCCCTCCCATGCTACTTCATAATCCCGTATAATTACTTTGGTATACATGAAATGGTATACATGAAATTTACTTAAATATCTGCATAATTTATTGACAATTCACAGTTTTATCAAAACATTTTTTCATCATAAAACACTGTTTTCTATGCACAAGCGATTTCTTTAACCGCGAGCAGTCACTACGAAACATCACCACCTTACACATTAGGCAATCTACATATGTTGGTCACTTACACAAAGGAAGACGTACATCAGGCGTACGTACAAACATCAAATTGATTCAGTCGCTCATAGTCCTTAACCTTTCACCTCCAGTAGTTCACAGCTTGTGTACTCGGAAAAAAGGAAATCATATTAAGTTAAACTCAATTTATCAGCCTTGAACACTGCAGTCCTTGCTTTCAAATCAATTTTCTTCCCGCCTCACCCTGCCGCCTTTTCAAACTATGTCTGTGTGTTTCACGGTCTGTCCAGCTTGATCGTGTATGTAGTGGTACAATATTCAGGAAATGTAATGTGAAGAATCATTTATGAATTTCAATGATTTTACATATTGTAGGTATGGAAGTAGTCTTAGGTGTAAGTGGTGATATGTTTAAGTGCTTAAAGAACATACGGCTTCCCAAAGACCTATACCACTCATATGCTAGTAGAGTGAATTGCTGTCAAGAACATATGGAGGGCAGTATATCGTTTTGATTCGAATATAACCTATTACTCATTAATTTCAACTGATCTTCACTCGCGATTTACCCATTTTCTTCCTGTTTAATTTTATAAAGTGGTAGAATTTACAGTTTTCTCAAAACCTTCCTTTTGGTTGTCTACAAGGCTATTAGATCTTGATATTGGTAAGGCGGGTCTCAATTTGCTTGCTTTTCATCAGTATGTTTATTTATTGTTGAATGAAATTTTATCTCAGCGTCTAGAATTTGTGTGGCCTCTTTTTAAAACATTGAAGAGGCCACGTTCGAAGATGTACAAAGATAGGATTTCCGAGTGTTTAAGTCCGATATATTTAACTCAAATGTCGGTCTTTATATACACTAACATGAATTCTGCGAAGACTTTATCTGGTGACCCTCGTATTAAAGAGACTATGAAGGCTTAAAGATAAAAGAACGAATTGTTTACATCACTTCTCGGCCTTTTGGCTCAGATCATGTGTAGCATCTGTTCTTTTTAGCCAATCTAAGCCGGGGCCACGCATGAGACCCAGAATGTGAAGGGTGAGAGGTAGTGAGAGGTTGGTCACGTTAAGTGTGGTGTGCCCTAAGGGGACCCTTTGGGAAGTCGTGTTGGGTTTTTTCGCCCTTCGCCTTCGATTGTTATAGGAACCGGATTTCTTGCAAACGGCTCTCCCACTACGCAGCATTCCCAAGGTGACAAGCTCTTGCAAGGAATCGTAAGCGCTTGTAAGCCGTTGGTAGCCAAGTGGGTATCAGGCTTGGGTCATTTGTGTTCACTAAACAGACACACTTTCTCTCGCACTCTTACATGGATTTCTTGAAGCCAGTTAAGTTTCACAGGGAACAGAAATAATAAATTCTATCAATATAAAGATAGGTAAAAACTTTTTCTGTAAAACATTGGAATTATCGGTGCAGCACTGTAAAATCCAATGCGTTGAAAACTTGGGATAAGTTATAAAAATTGAGGTAGCTTATGGCATGAATTTTCACGGTTCACTAAACTATTTTGAACTTATTCCAACTATTAGGTTTTACAGTGTGTAATTTATCTTGCCGATGAAAATAAAATCAAACAATGTTAATATTCTGATCGAACTGAACTTTTTGGTATCTGGCCTGAGATCGCATGACGAACATTCCTTTAAAGGTCAAATTTGCTCTTCCCAAACAGTTACATTTTTCCAATTAAGTTCACTGTAAGCCCTTCCTCAGCTCCAGACTTTAAAGGGAGAAGGCAGTCCCCCAAGTTTATTTTCAAAAATTTGCTAAATATTACAGATCTCCTCTTATTTCTCTCACAAGTATTTTCAAAATGTTCCTGTGTAAAATCATTGAATATTGAGGGTAAACCAATGAGTTATTATGCATATATTTAGGAACTAAGTAACAAAAATATTGTCACATGATTGATGGGAGCCATTCCTGAAGTAGTGTACCGGGACACTGCTTCAGATTGGGGGGACTGCATTTTCCCTTTAAAAAATTGTCCTAAGTGTTTCCCTGATTCAGACCTGGGTGTGTGATTTTATGACTGCATACCAATCCCTGTCGAGCATTCTGCTCCGTCTAATGTGCAATGAAGTTGTTTACACTTCTTTTCACAGTTCCCTGATCTACACAAACCATAACCAATCAGAGTGGATTATATTTGAAAGCATAATTTTAATTTGCAAATATTTAATAGATAGGTTTTCTGCCACAGTAACTCCATTCATTCGCATTTTCAGGAATTTAATTTATTCTTGCTATAGAATAAATAGGATCACCCCTACAACGATAGATCCAGAGTACAATACCACAAGGCATCGCAGCAAATCGTTTCTACTTTTTCAATTAAATGAGTACAAATTTAACAGTTTTCGCTTTTACAAATCTGTTCCTTCGTGTCGGTCATGTGGTTAGACATATGCAGAAGTGACAGTATTTAATATCATGTTGAAGTGTATTGTGAAGTTGAGCCATGGCTACAATCCGTAGCAAAACGCATGAAAGAGACGGTCAGACAACATTAAACAAGCAAGGGCATCAACGCTATAGAAGTTCAATTGAGCTGATATTGTAGAATGCATATTTACCTAGTCAATTTTTCTGGAGTTTTGAGGGGTAGGGAGCCGGTAATTTGCAAATATTTGACCTAGTTTAACCTCTAGTATTTGGAAGTTTATTTTTGTTCAAAACGTTGAAGACAAATGCAGGATTAAGTGGCACGATGTTTATTGACCCACCTTCCTCTTTTTGAAAAAGCTTTTGCAGACACACTTTAAGAATCTTTGAAATTTTCTAACACAAAATCCGTTAGGTGTTATAAATGAGAACGCGCCCAATGCGATTTAAGCGCATTTTCGTCACAGTGCAAGAGTTTTTTTCACGATTTGACTAAAGTGTAAGTTAGAGTTCTTTTTCCGGTATGCATATCTTGAACTTCTTTGCCGCCATTGTCTTCACATCATCTACCCACAACGAGGTCGCATTGTTCTGATTTATTTTGGAGTTCTGGCGATTTATGCAGCCTGTTCTTTCTCCGTGCAACTTTAGGACTCGAATTGACATTTTCATATTTGAAAGATTATTTAATATTTTAAGATCTACGTAGCAGTCGAGCCACACCTCAGCGGCGGATTGGACCTCAAGTCAAAAGTTGCACACATTTGAGACTAAGAAGAACTTAATTCAGGCCTTGAAGGGCAGTTCTTTTACGACGCTAAGCGACCACAAACATGGAACGTCGGTGGCTGCCAACTCAACAATTTAGATCAAATTTGGTTTCTTTCGAATTTGAAAAGCGAGTTCAAATGGGAAAACCGTAGATTATTCTTGGATGAAAAAACCCACTTTACTTTGACCCGGCCGGGGATCAAACCCCGAACCTCCCGGTTGGCAAGCTTCATCGCTTCAAATGCCACCACCTTTATACACTCGGCCACAGCACCGGTTTGAACTTGTTAATTATGAAAGGTTTTATGGTTCAATGTTAAAACTCAACACGTTAGAATTGGTGACGGTATACCTCGCCATATTAGAATACACGATTATAATATTAATACGAACGATGTAAGCAAACATCTAGAACCATTCATTTTACAACTAAACAACTTTCGATCACCATGTGTTTTCCCTTTCGACGTTCCATATCATGTTCGTCCTCTGGGGAGACGTGCGCCAGTGCAATATATACATGTAAACATACGATGCAATTATAGCATACGATGATGCACTAAATACTAACTGTTTTATGAAAATAGTAAGCATTCACACCATTGTTTTATTGAAATAACAAAATGCACCCGGTCAGGCCTCAACAAGGGCTCTACAAACCACAGAACCTCACAATAGACCTATGCACATGACATCACAAGGTTATAAAGAAGCTAAGAGCGCCTGCTCAGAGGACATGCAGGCACTTCTGTACATCCAACTGTTCATCATGCCCTCTAAGATGGCACTAATACGTAAGGTCTATTGGAAAAAGGACGGAATCCATTTTTCTGTTTGTATGCCATGAAGTAAGCATTTTCAATTTCGTAGGGAGCCTCGACAATCCGTACATTAAATATGTAATCCCGACGACAGTCAGTGGCCCAACGATCTGCTTGATTTTGCTCTAAGGATAGACTACCAGCCTACTTCCATAAAGACTCAAATTTTCCAATTTTCGTCAATAAAACCAAACAATTTCAAATTTTCTTCAATAAAAATCCAAATATCTCAAATTTTCTTCTATAAAAGCCTCCGATTTTTGCGCTCCAAAAATTTTACGTGTTCGGCAACCGGTCGCCTTTGTCGGGGCTTCGGGTAGCTTGGCCCTCTTGTCGGGTAAATTCTTGTTCCACATTTGCCACAAGAGGTTTCTTAATCATTGCATTTTTCAATATCATAATGAGGTACTAGTTTTACTACATGGTTCTGCAAAATGACACTATACTTAGGCATATGCAGTTTGTACAACAACATATCATCGTGTGATTTTCTACATGACCAATCATCCATCATCAATGTATCGTGGGCCTTTTGGCGTGCCATATCCCAGGCAGAAAGAATGTTCAGGTCTACTCCTGAATAATGATCAAAGGCTTGATCCATACCGTTACACAGCAGTTTACTCGTAAATCTGGGCAAAGGACGTACGAAAATCATTGAGTATTTCACGTTCGAATCCTTTTTTTTTAGTATTTTATAAACAAAGCTGAACTATACATTTCTACAACTTCCATTACAATGTATGTAGTTCCTTAAAAAATCATGCTTAAAAGCGCCAAAAATAATAGCGCCTCTCCATAGTCAATTACTTACCATGGGGTGATTTCTAGTCCTGCAATATCCTAGATTAAGACGTGTGTATTTATCCTTGAAGCATCATTCCCCCACGGAATGTCTTTTTACTTAAAGTTCATGTATTTGAAGACATCGCTAACTTGATTTGACTTACCCTCCCGGAGTAAAACTCTCTTTTGAAGAGCAGCTTTGAAGAACTGGAGAAATCGGTAATGTTACCGGGAGCATTGGAGCCGTTTAATGTGATAGACGTGCATTCGAGATGTATTTATATCCAGGTGACGGCTTCTCATGACCGTTGTTGATCATATCAGAAAGTAAACAGATTCTGTTTATTCCAGTCTCCAGGGAAACACTGAGATTTTATAGGTTATCAAAACGCTCTGTGTTTGTTGTATGTCACGTTTTCATGAAGCCCCCTTGAGTTCTGAAAAAGTATCCCTGCGGTTATCTTTGCATTATAGAGTACATGAAGGTATGATAATAACACTGATTACACTCTGCTGTCCTAATATAGTATGTATAGCAGGCACGTAGCCACGGGGGGCACGAGGGGGCAGGTGCCCTTCCCCAAAGTTTTTCAATAAAAGGTCTTGCACTGAAGGAGGAAAAATTTATTGCGAGACCAGCCTTTTTGGAATACAAATATAGGAGGAAAAAATGGAAAATCTCGCACCATTTTGCATCTAGAGTCCTTAAAATAGGCAAAAATTTTCAAAGGGGAGGGAGACACCCCTCCCCTTATGTCCCTCCCCAGGCCGGCGAAACTCCAACATCGATGTGTCCCCAGATTGGTTATTCCGGCTACGGGCCTAATGTTTAGGCTCATTGTAGGCTTAGGCCATGTCGAAAGTTTGTGGCATTGAACGAGTAAATGATGGACGAATGGATGGACGGACGGACGGACGGAAGGATGATGACGTAAGAGCCACACTTAAAGCAAAAGATTTTACCGTCACAGTATGACGTCATTGCCTGCTGACGTCAGTCTCGCTTTTTCAGCCCCATATACTTACGTCTAAGTGAAAGGAGATTTAACAAAACAGATTTCATTAACATAAAGAGAAAGAAACCAAAACTGTTAACACTATGCAACAAACTGCATCACGGTTGGTTGGCAAGATATCGCCATATTGGTACCTCACTTATAAGGAAGTTGACAAGTCTATTATGATGCCATAAGCGAAGCATGGTAAACCTCCGGCCCGTGGGCCCGCGAGGTTATTTTATCAAGTCCACGAGGTAATTCATAAATAAGATTTTATGAAGTTATTGATAATGGTGCTTCACTTTAGATAAATTCTAAATACACCGGGATACTCCTGCGAGAGCAGTACTAAATCACACGCTATTTATAATGCATTGTAACTGGATTTGTCTAGCATGGGAGGTAAGGATTCGTAGCCTATACGTTAATTTGAAGAGGTAATTTTACTGCATACACATTTTTTAAGTTTGTACTCCCTTAATTAGTGCGAAACTTCTCAAAGCGAGGGACACCCCTTCTCTTACCCCTCCTCCTGACGGTCATTCGATTGAGATCTCCTTCCTCCAAAATAAAAAATATCTTGAAATTTTGATTAGCCCGAGATTAATTTTGTAAACATCAAAATGGCCCTTGATAGGTACAAGGATCACTAACATTGCCAAAGGGATACTTCATTTTACGAACTTAATATATATTTTTCTTATAAAGAAGCCGTTTCAACTCAACCTTCGGTTTGAACATAAAGGGATAAGTAATCTAAGCATTGTGTGGAAGTCACATTAAATTCCAGGTTGTGGCTTCTGAGATAACAGCCGACCAATTTGTCACATTTTCAACCTAAAGTGAACTTGAAGTAAGCAGCAAATACGACATCATAACTCACATACATCTACACTTTTTCTCCATTTTACAACCATTTTATTTCTCCATAAACCCATGCTTTCGTTATGGGAAATTACTAGACGGATGGAAATTTTGCAACCTTTACGTTCGTGATGGGAAACTATCTTTTTTAGGATAAAAAGAATAAATTGGAAATAAAAGCATTTCTCATCAGAAACCATAATCCCTGCTTGCCTCCAGTTACAGTTGTAATAACTTCATCTGCTAATATTATTAAAACAGCTCATCGAAAGTGAATAGATAAAGCTTAGCTACCGATGGGTTCGAAGTTCCTGGCATCCCCCGGCCGGGTCACAGTGTGGTGGGTTTTTCATCCAAGAGCAATTTTTCCCAAGAAACCAACTTTGATCAAAATTATTGAGTTGGCTAGAAATGCGACGTGAAGTTGGAAATTTTTGAAATGAGTCAAAGTCTTCCTCCAGATTTGTGGTTACTTAGCGTGGCAAAACAATAATTCCGCCCTTGAATGATTGTTACAAAAGTTTAAAACCACGTGCGGAGACTTTCCGTCTTCAGCCCACCCCTTTTTTCTCTCAGAGCCCCTCTCTCCTTTTTAGTATCACTTTCTATTGTAGAACAGTTCCAATGCTGCAGTACTATAAAGTTTTGTATACTAACTTTGATTGTTAGATGCCAGAAAATACCATTAACAGTGTCTATTTCAAATTTCCCCCCAGAACCCCAACCCCTAGTCCCCATCGAGGCTTCCCACATTCGACCCTCGTAGCTTCGAACTGTACCCTTATAGATTGACCCCCCACTTTGTTAAATCCTGGACCCGCCGACTCTCGTAGCTTCGAACTGTACCCTTATAGATTGACCCCCCTCCCACTTTGTTAAATCCTGGACCCGCCCCTCAGGAAGACATTAGTGTAGCACGATTTGTCAAAAACTCCGTGGGTCTTAGTCATAAGGTAGGCATGAAAACAGACAGTTCTAACGTAACAATGTGCATGGGCGGCGATCCGGGGGGGGTTATACCCCCCATGAAATTGGACGGGGTACTGTACACTATATCCCCCCATAAAATCAACCAAGCAGATCCGGAAATCAGAAAACTTTGCCTTTTTTTTAGACTTTTACAATAGGCCTTTTTTAGGAAATACTTCTGACAGTTGTCCTGGTATCACGTTGCAAAGCCTGAAAAGGGCCATTTCCGGTGATCTGGGGGTATTTTTGACCAACATTTTCTTTGTACGCTCCGCGCCAACCGATGGTGGCGCTCCGCTTAGATAGTGACACTGACAATATATTCCCCCCCCCTCCCACACTTTCAAAGACGGATCGCCGCCCATGATAATGTGCATACATATATTCTATAAGGGAAGGTAGCGCACTTCCGTGACAAAGTATAGTGTACATGATTTATTTATGTTCATAGCGTATACTTACCTACGTAGCAGATTGTACGGTATATTCTTTTCTCAGTCATAACCCTCAAAGAGGGGCTGAGCAAACCGGGTCCGCTACGCAGGACAGGCCCATACCTTCTAATAGCTGTCAAAGAAATCCTATTACCACTACTCTCCCCGGAACCCAAATAAAATTATTAAGCATAGCTGCAAAATTGAAGAAGATGAATTTCTCAACTTGGTGTCCCTATTCATACAATAGTTTGTAATATAAATAGTTATACTAAACAAAGAATATTTTCTCATTCCTCATACTTTTTGTCTTTTTGTATTCTCTCAAGTTATTCTGACACTTAATTTAGAAGTTTTGCTTCGTTGCTGATAGGTTTGTTTGGCAACTAAATGCAGCGTAAGTTTTAAAACTGCCAGCCACACTATCGAGAGGGGAGCAAATTTTTTAAATAGCTTCCACCTTCACTCAGTCTTCAGTCGCTGTTTATGAGGGGCCGTTTGTGTAAAAAACGTCTTAACCGTATAGTGACTGGTAATAAGATAATGAACGAAACGTTTCCAGCAAACGGCAACTAATATCAAAACAATTTTGGTGAAAAACTAGAAAATAAAATTGCGAAATAAAAACCAGAAATGGGATGTAAAATTGTCAACTGGCAGAATAAAAAAGTTCGTCAGGGAACAAGCTATTCATCAATGTCTAGAAAAAGGAAGTTTTGACATCGTAAATGTACAAGGACAGGATACCAGATCAAAAGATAATTGACAATAGGAGGGTAATGAAAGTCAAATCGTATAACCCCAGGCTAGATATCTATGATTGGATCATAAATTCTGCTTGTAACTTTCTCAAGTTATAAGTTTCCCAAGAAAACTCCAAACTTACAATTTCAAGCTCGTTTTCTCGTTTTGTTGTCAGGAAATTGGTTTTTCGTACTACTGTAGTACAAAAAATAATTTCAAAAATATGATAAAAAAATTACGAAAAGTCATAAAAAAATTAGGTTTTTATGACTAATGAGTCGTGGGTAATATTGCAGTAAAATGAAAGAGATTTAAACAAACCTTTTGGATCTTTTTTGCTAATCGTGTGAGCTAGGGATAAACCAGTTTGAGCTTCTCATCCAATAAGCTTAAACCTCAGACGTTCAACGAACGCAGGGACGAATATAATTTTTTTAACTCGCTTGGGAAACTGCCGGCTTATGGTGACCAAACGAACAATATTCTGCGAATCTTGATAGGAAAGATCCATATTTGTCACGAAACTCAACACTATCAGAAATATTCTAGCGCAAGATTTTTTGACGAATGTTTTGGGACTCTTTCGAGCCTCTTCTTGCTCAAAACATATGTGATTGATTTGTGGCGTAGATGTTTTTGCTGGCTGGAAAGATGCAAACAGCAAAAACCACGAAGCCGACCTTTCTGGAACCTATTTTATTATGTTCTTCGAATTCGTGGTTCGAATATAGACTTTTTTGAGTTAGAAAGATTGCAAGGGGAAAATCTGCAAGCCTCTACCCATTGGGATAGAGAAAAAAAGGCAAAGTAGTGAAGCTTTTCCTAAGGTTACGAAATGATGCACCCATTTTAGACATTTTCGTTCCTGTGAGGTTAGTGTTGTCCAGAAATCTTAACCATATAGATATGATCTAGTCAATACAGCTTACTTCATGACGATTTTAAGTAACTTGAAGTAAAATCTTTCCCGAGTTTTTTTTTGTCATAGAATCACTTGAATCATGGTTCTTATAATTTTGAGGACCACGATTCGATGTCCTATCGTTGACTTTGACAAGGTTAGCGGTTCTTTGTCGAAGAAACTGGCTCATGAACAAGAGTGGAGTTTTGCCCGCCTTCTTACTGCTACCTTAACGAAAGCCGCTCTTGACAGGCTTACATATATTAACGAGAAAATCGGAGAAAGAAACAAGAACAAGTGTGTGTGTATATATATATATAGTTATATATATATTTATGGAGATTACACTAAAATGTTACTTGTACAAGACCGCGTGTTTGGTCTAGTGGTAGAGCATCCGCCTCTCACGCGGGAGGCCCGGGTTCGATTCCCAGGTCGAG